>WBMZ01000991.1:0-121332 GCA_013400975.1 Atrichornis clamosus
CCTCCCTCCCTCCCTTCCTTTGTCTCCTCCTTTCGCATGCAGTTTTAAATATGTCTTTATGTGGCTCTCAGAAAGTTGGGGGTGCAGTTTCTGTCTGATGCAGAGCTGAGCTTATGGTGAATTACCAGGGACACAGCACTTCCATATTGCTGCACAAGGTTTGTAGAGATGTTGAACAGGGCAGAGAATGTTAACGATATCTCCAGGAGAGAGAAAACCTTCAGGGGAGATGGATGGTAGAGAAGTGCTGTCTGTAGAACACCCTAGATACTACTTGACAGAAAACAAGCCAGTTCAACATTTTGCAATTTTTCGTCATCTCTGATTATCAGGCAGAAATTACTAGAGTACTAAAAGGAAATAGAAATTATTGTGTTTCTCCATGTGAATGCACTGGAATATGGCTATGCTCAAAATAACCAACCTGCACTTCTTAGGCATTGATACAAAACAATATGGAAAATTATGCATAACTCAGCATTTACTAGCACATGCCTATTCATGTAGCCATGGCTTGCAGAGGTTTTTTGAGTAGTTCAGTAGTTTTTAATACTGTTTTTCAATAGTCATAGTATGAAGAAGATCTACTATATTTAACTTGTCTCTGAACTGATTTTATACCATTTTTTAGTAACGTACAATTTTAACAGCAATATTTAAGTAAGGTAACAAAAGGCACTTTGCAAAGCAATGAGAACATCTAATCTGTGTCTTACTAGCAAAGTCAAAACAAAATATATATCAGAAAAACAAAGGACAGGACATTTTATTTAAATGTTGAAAAGTTAAATCTAGAGACTGCACCACTACAGTCTACCATTAAACATTTCCACAACACTGTATTAATTTTCTGCCCTGTGAGGACAGGAGAGCATGGCTGGATCTCAGGGACAGCCAGCACTCTCACACCTGGTTTCTGAGTGCAATACTGGGGTGTTCATGCAGTCATGGGCAAGTCAGGGCTCTTAAGGGAAAAGCCCCAAGAACAGAAACATTATTTTCTGAAGTTTTCCTGTATTGCATGTGAAGCTTGAGGCAGAGTCATGAATTTGTATCTCAGTCAATACTCCTATTCACTAGGTATATAATTTATTTTCCTTAAAATCTATAATTGTTTCTGCAATACACTCTCTACAGGGCAATCAACACACTTTCAGAGGAGTTACATAACCTACCGTGTGAGGTAAGTACCTGATACTCTTTCGTAAAATCTTTGTATCGCATATTTCGCCATATTTTAAGCTGTTTACATATTGCCTGGTATAAGAATTTGGAGTTATTCCACACAGATTTCCACAAGCTATTTCTCTCTTTTCCTATATTTATTTTTTTAGCATGCCTAGAAATTTATACTATTTTTCTATCCATGGGACTTAGGCCAGCACTGGAAGATATTTCATCACAATAGCAGATCATGAAAAATAATGGTTGTGTCAATGTTTGGAAATGGCACATTTGAAAGTGAAGTCATTATTTATAGGATCAAAAGGTGCCCATATACAATGATCTCAGAGCTAGAATGCAAATTAAATAGGTACGGGGTGATTTTCTCTGATGTGATGCCCTGAAGTTCAGAGAGGATAAAGCAAGCCTCCTGCCTTCACATTGAAATACTTTTAAAGTAAAATCATGGGCAGCCAAGATGACAACTTAAAAATTTTCTTAATTTTACTTAGACACGTCCTTGAGCCATGCATTATCCTAGAGTATGCTTTTGAAGATCTTAATGGTCTAACTGGCAGAGGCTCCACAATACATTACACCTATATCTTCAAACACCTATCTCATTTCAACAAGCTAGGGGAGACAATTAGAATAAATATTTTACTAAAAATGTTCTAAGCTAAATAGCTGGCTCTGCACTATTCTTTCTATTTATGGCTTCCTAATGAACATTAAGACTGTGCTGAAGGTATTCTAACAGATGGATCACAAGGAAGTTCTGCACATAATTTACATTAGCATACTTGCTCACAAAAAAGCAAAGATTTCAGAAAATTGAGGTTTTGTTTGATTTCTTAATACAAATATGTTGAGGAAAACTGTTTTGCTACTTCTCATGATTTTACCTCATTTCTCCTTATAATTGTTGGTCACTCAAGGCGGCGGACCCTAAAACAGAGTTATACAAGAAACTCACTTTTCACTTAGAAGGAAATAGAGAAAAAGGAGGAAGAGACAAATTCTCCTCCTTACTGATCAGAAGCAAACATCAAAAACTCAAAAATCAGGCAATACAATTTTCCATACACTGCAAAATGGCTGTAAAAGTTTTTATTTTATTGCTAAAAAGATTTAAAAATGCTGAAAACCTAAGAACATTTCATGCTTACATTGAGGATGTTAAAGATTGGAGCACTAGAGGTCTGCAGTATTACAAATAGCAGCTTCATGTCTTTAGGGGGTCTGAGTATGTGCCAAGCAGAGGAGACCACACAAAGTCTGTAATTACTATCTTGTCTGGTAAGTCTGATTTTTTTAACTGGCCGACCATCATACATTGCTGGGGAAATATCCAGCATACCCAGATAATTTTGTGCATCTGTCTGGAAAAAAAGAAGCAATGAAAGCAGAAAAATAATAAACCAGCCCCAATTTTATTTTGAGAAACTTCTAATTGCAACAGTAACTCACTGTGATTAGCAGCCTTTTCCTTAGATGAGTGAATGGCCTACAGGCAAGAAGACTGATTTCCCCACCCCGTTCACTGAATCGTCACACAGTGTACAGTGTAAGGCTTAAGAAAACCTTTCTCTAGAAACCCAGTGCATTCCCTAAGCATAGAATTCCCTGATTCCTTCTTAAAATAGATGTCTACAATAAGGCAGATTAATTAGTCCCTAAAAGAGCATATTACTCTCCTCTCACATGACCATGACACAAAGAGGAGTGTCTGAGGAGGAAATGTAGGTGTCTGTAGCAGGTGAGACTGATCCTACTCTGGGTAGCAAAGCCCACTGGTGAGACAAGCCTATGCAGGACGCTGTGCCCTGTTTCTTGGTGATAATGCTGCCTCTGGTATTTGAGTTAACACCAATAAAGCTGAGCTGGTGTACACTGACTGTTTACATCATGGATTGTCTTCATCATTTCTGTGAATAAAGAAGGTATTAGTCTCTTCTCCGGAAAAAAAACAGTAGGACAAGAGGAAATTGCCTCAGGTTGCTTTTGGGGAGTTTTAGAATGGAGGTGACGGTAAATTTCTTCACAGAAAGGGTGGTCAGGCATTGGAACAGACTGCCCAGGAAAGTGATGGAATCACCATCCCTGGAAGTGTTAAAAAAACATGTAGATGTGGTACTTAGAGATATGGTTTAGTGGAGAACTTGGCAGTGCTGGGTTAATGGATGCACTCAATGATCTTGGAGGTGCTTTTCAACATCAATGATTCTATGATTCTCTGAAGGTAGAGAAACAGCCTCAACCTGTCAGGGGTACGTGTAGTTTCCAAGCAGGATTTGGCATATAAATTCTGAAGGAGTCAGAGATTGAGTGGCTTCTCACGCAACTCTACACTTTGGAAAGTAAGGACGTTTTTAATGAGATATCAGTATTTTCAAATAGCTTTTTCATATCAAGCACCTATTATTTCCATCTTGGCCTTAGTTCTTTCAAAGGAGATTGTGAAACAGAAATGGAGAATAAGTTTCATGCCAGCTAAAATGGCTGTTGACATAGAATAACTCAGGAATGTGCTTTTGGCCTCTATTTTATAGTGCAAATCTGTGATTCATTTTGACAACCTAAGTAATTCTTTTATGATCTTAATTTTTTTTCCTTTATGAGACTGATCGTCTTCTCACTTGTTCTGATCAAAAGCCTGAAGGTATGTTCTTTATTTGTTTTAAGCAGTTTGGCCATCTTCTCTAGTGGCCTGGGAAAAAAGTAGGAAAAGCCTAAGAGTGCAAGGAACTGACAGATGGTTACAGTTTCCTGACAAATTATTTATTTGAATTCTTAAACACTCAGCTCTTACTTATAACTTTTTCACTTCAGTTTTAAGAGTCCATTTATCAACAAGAATGATCACATATTGACCATACCAGGACTCAAAAGTAAATGTATTCATTTGTTCACTCTACGGAAATGAGTTAGTGACAAGTGAACTGCTTCAGACAAAACAACCAAACTGAGGCTTCAGTCCAACATTTGAACTCTGACAAAAAGCTCGTCTACATCCTTGCTTTCTGCCCTTTTCTAAATCTTGGTTGTAGGACCTTATTTGATATCACATGTCCACATGTGGATTTTTGTTTTCAGAAAACTGATTTTAAAAAATCTTCAAAAATATACAGATGTTTTTTAAAAAATATTTACCCATATCAAGAAAGATCAATTTTTATAAAACATATATGGTATTTTCAGCATGAATATCTTTTAACGTGAAATCATTTTACATTTAATGATAAATTTTGCCACTGGATTTGAGGAAAAAAAAGGTGTTGAGCACTGGCTGAAAAGTTTGGGCTTTTCACACACAAAAACAAATTTTAACTGCTAAAACCAGTTCAAAAATTTCCACTCCCTCCCTTGTCTCTGGTAAGTGACATCTTTGCACTTGGCAAGTCAAGTAATGCTAACTGGTCCCCTCCTTGCCCTGGTGCTCACAATGAGTCTGTATCAATCAGTAGCCAGATATTTCAGTTGAAAATGGTAAAAGCTGAACCTCAAATAGCACAAGGGAGGTTTTCATTGTTATTTATCCTGCAGTTTAACATAACCAAATCTCTCAGCTTGTCGGTGTGAATATTTTTTTTAGACGTAAAACTCTATCTTTGCATTTATCTGCACTGGTATTCAAATTTTAAGTGAAATGTAGTTTACAAGTCAACATCCACTGTAGAACACCACAAAATTGAAACTCAGATTTGTCCTTTTTTCCTTGCCTGATTTCTCTTCCATTACAGTGAAGTTTTGCTGCTTTTCATAGACATGTGTTTCAGTGTTTATTCTGAAAGCACATCAAAGACACATTCAGACCTTTGGCTAGTGTTTTATCTCATTAGACAGTGATTGTAAATGCACCTAATTCTCATGCTACACAAATGGAGTGGTTACTGTCCCCCAGTGGAAACATTTGGGGGTTCAAGCTGGAAGTAATCTCTCCTAAATGTAATGTTAGATAAGTGAATGTATGTGTGTGTGTGTGTGTGTGTGTTGTCGTAGGTTGCTGTCTATTGCTGGATGTGAGCCTTAGTCCCTTTGTTCCCCAAAGCCTCTGTGAAATCTGCAGTAGCATGAAACACATGAAAGAGATTTCAGATCGAGGGACAAAAAAGGTGTTTCTCCCTCACCTCTGTGCATAGTATATTCACTCTGAGTGTGTTGCTATCTTAAAAATTAAGTCCTTCACATGAAAATTTGTCTTACATAGTGATGGCCAGAGCAGTGGAAACAAAAGGCCTGTCACAGACAACCAGATTCTCTCATCCTGGTAACAAAAGTATCCTTTATTGATTCTATGAGCAACCAGCATTTCAGTGACACAGGACTCTAGCTGCAGAATCAATATTTAGAACATGATGAATGTGTACCAAACTAAGAAAACACACCAATCAGCCCCGCATCTGAAGGCCTTCCTCTAATGGAAAATATAACGAAGTGATGTAAACAGAAAGGGCAAACCAAGTGACAACCTACAAGACCACCCATCTGGGCCAGGCAGTGCATTTCAGGGTTGTCTGGCTGCTTCCTTTGTGCTGGTTCACACAGTGACTATTGCTCTAAGTTTTGTTGACAGTGACCACAGTGCTTTCTTCAAATGTAAACATTCCCAAGTTCGAAGACATAGTTCTCAGTGAATTTGCTAGAAAAGCCCATATTCTCATAGACGACTTAACTATTGCATTTCTACAACACAACCTTCCTTTGGAGTTTCCGTCAGCAGAGTATGTCTGATATATTCCAAGGCTGTGCAATCACAGCTATTTGCAATATATTTCTGTGGTATACTTTTAGAAGGTGACTTTTAAAGCAGTTTTACAGCTTTTGGGTGAGAATTAAAAAAGGTGCCCAGTGTCAATTCAAAAAAGAAAACTAAGCAAGAGTTACATGCAGCCAGTATAGAAGAGCAACATCACTGTAAGCAAAAATAAGCACATTAAAATATTTAATTGAACATAAAAAAATTACTAATCCTCTATATGTTATATAAGGTTTTGAAATAGAATCATCAGAGGATTTGTTTCATTTCTTTTTATTGTAAGCCATCAAAAATTCAACCATATGAGTCAGACACTTCTCAAGAAATAAGACTATGCTCCAGTAATAGCCCTCATGATTTCAGCGGCCTACTTTTTGAAGAAAAAGGTAGTCAGCATGCATCACAAGCCCTAAATAATGCAAAGAGCTCTTGCATCTCCTGCTTTTAGGAATTTGTCCTCTTCCCTAATTTCAGGCGCTGGTTGCTAGTGGCTAATGAACACCTGGGCTGTCCACAGCTGATACAGCCGTTACCAGCCAAAGGCCTTGTTCCTTCCTTGTTGAAGTATTACCTTTACTTCCACCATCTGGACACCAAGCAAAGTGCTACAGGATAGTGACTGAAAGCTCCAACAACCTATTGAATTATTAAATAGCGTAACAAGAGTCTTGGGGCAAATAACTGCCCTTTTTTTCCAGTTTGGGAAAACCCTGGTTTGACAGGATCCCAAACTGTGCTGTAACTGCCTACAGAGTGATGACCAATAAATAGTTTTACTGATCACTGGTTGAGAGCTAAGCTACACGATTATTCCTGCTTCCCCTGAGGCAAGCACACAAGGGAGGGATCAGCAATGCACTTGGAGCCAAAGTAACGCCCTTCTCTTTTTAAGAATGATATCCATCTCCGACAGCAGATATAAAAGCACTTGAAACAAGATTTCATGGGCCTCAATTCCCACAGCTTTTTCTGGGCATCAGATTTGATCACCATTGTAAAACATTCTATGTGAGTAGCTTGGACATTGTAAAAAGAAAAGAAAAAAAAGAAAAGATAAAAATCCCAAACCCTTTAGTTCTGTTTAATTTAGAAAGTAGAATGAATCAGATTTGTGGAAGACATTTTGATGTGAACCAGACAGATTTTAAATCAGTTTTCCACTAAGTAAAGAAAGGATCCCACTCCTCTTTGCTCAGCTATTGTACAATTCTTTTACCCTGATCTATGTATTGTGACTCCATTTCTTTTCAATTTGTGGAAGGGAATAGGGGGCTACTATTTGAACCTGGTTTAAAGTCCAAAATAGGGTTACAGAAAGAAGAGAGCTGGCTTAGTATAAACTACTTGGAATATGACCCTAAAGTAATTTAAATATAATTTAAAACAGTTTTTCACATCTAATATATCCTTTTTTTTTTTTGTCTTAATAAAAATGATGCTCTCTCACAGCAACATTGGAAATGTTGTAGAATCTTAATGAATCTTTGAATTGTTCTTTCTTTTCAGAATGCATAACTCTGAAGTTTAAGCCCACAGACTCCATATGTACATTCATTCCTGGGCCCAACACACAGATCATTTTTCATTATTACCAACATGTATGCATAATGGATGGCTACCAGACAGTCTAGACTCATGTTACTGACAGATGTGAGGATAAAAATTCAACTAGGTTAACCTCACCACATTAAAAAAGAATTTTTCAGTTTACAGAACATCACAAGCCATAAGCACTTCAGAATATATTCCTGCACCGTACAAAGCAGTGTGGGGATGGCTCTAAGGCTCACACATAACCCTGGGAATGTTCCCCGGTTCTAAATTGCAGGCATTTAGTATGTCTGGAAAAAGGGGAATGTTCTGCAAAAGAAGGGTGCAGGGGATTAGAGGCTTTCATTTGACAGGCAGAGGCAATTACAGAAATATTTACTTTAATTTGCTGCTGAACAAAGAACTTCAAGGTACTCCAGGCAAATGGGCTCAGCTTGAACAGCTCAGCCAGGTTTAATGCTTTGCTGAGTTGTATACAGGAGTTTCTATCATGGTGATACCAACAATCATCCTCCAATATCTACGTATGTTTTACATCAAGGTCATCCTTCACCTTGGGTAAGATTTGGACTTAATGCAACAGTAAACAAGAGGTTAAAGATAAAAGCTTTTCAGTCCTTAAATTAGTGCTATTTCCACTTCACATCCACTCAAGCACCAGAGACTTCTCTCTAAAGCTGTCAGTGTTATTCTGTTCTACTGACCCATAAGTAGTTGAAATTTGGTCTTACTCCAGTGTGTGAGTTAGGGGTTACCCTCTCACACACACAGACAACATGTGGTCTTTTTTTGCCACAGAACTCCCTTAGCAACCCACACTTCTCCCTTTGCCAGGCCTTCTCTTGTGGATTGTGAGGGCTTCAAAACACATGATGCCCAAAAGCTTGAAGGTCAGAGCTGACAAACTCTGTAGTCAGCTGGGAATTTTTTTTTTTTCTGGAACTCCAGGAGAGGAGTTTGCCTTTTAAATTCCTTTAGTTCTGCTGAGTTTTGTAGGGAGACAAATAATTTCTCTTATATTTGAAAAATATAAGCATTTATTTTCCTTTTCTCTTCATGAAAGCCAAGTCTTCTTATTTCACAAGGTCTTTTGGGAAATGTTTTGAGGTAAAATGAACACTTTGCTTCTTTGATCATTTCATAACGTACTCTTATTACATTATTCCACCAGACAATTCAAACTCTGCCAGCTAAAATGCATAATTATTATTTACACTACCCTTAGACACCTTGCAAGACTTTGGGTGTACTACACATATTCTTGCTGAGACATCATCCTTCAAGTGCAGTGAACAAACACTGTAGTAACCACAGAAAGAGCTGCCTGGCTAGGGAATTCCTAATGCTTGGCAGAGTCTGGATTTACACACTGAATTCATGCCTGAACCTACATAGGACGGTATTTTCATATATCCTGTCTTTTTAAATACTTATGTGTTTTCAAGTTCTCCAGAAACTTTGAAGAAAGACTGACAGAAATCTTCCATGAGAAGTGATCGGCAGTCATCAGTCAACAGTGCCCAGTGTAACCTGTCTGCAAAAGCTTGACTTTTATTACAAAGAAAACAACTTCTAACAAAAGTCTGTGTCCATCTGCCATTTGCCAACCAACTCTTTAGCATGCACCAAGGATTTTACTGGCCCATTCCCCTACCTAAGCACAAGGTAGGGGAGAAAAATTGGTATACTCCAACTGGTATGGAGCTGGAATGCATCCGAGCTCACAGTTAGGTGTAGGAACTGGGAACTGCTCCAGCATTTGATGATATTGGGCAGAACATAATCATGTCTGCTCTGCATATTTACTGCTTAAGGAAATATAAGAATGGTTTTAAGGCTGTTACTCTTTTGAGATAATCAAGACCAAAACTTTTCTGTGAATTTTTCACACTCCTGTATAAGGGCAAAACACTTTTTCTCCAGTTGCGTGTTCCTAGTGGCTCAGTGGCTGACATTCAAGGAAAAAATATGCTATATACATCCATGCATCTCTAAATAGCTGAAGTCCCCATACAGAGCCACACAACCAGCATCTGCAAAAGTGATCATACTTAGAAATGTTATAAAACATAGTACAGGCGATATGGTCAAGGGGTTATTTAAGCCTTCCTTCTTATTCAGAGTTCTTTTATTGTCTTTAGTAAGCAGTTCATAATAAGAAAATCTGCTTTTCTGAAAGCCATAAAATACTGACTTTTGTACCTGTTCTATGTATACTAGAACATAAAAAAAACCAATAAAAGCTTCCTCCAAATAGAAGTTAAATCATTCACGTTAAGTCCCGACGCAAATGTAGTCAGTAGCAAAATTCCTGCTGACCTTTGTGTTCGTAGATCATACACAACCTCAAATTTTGAACATTTCTCAATCTTCTATGTATTTAGCTCCTGGTGAGGCAGAGAACAGCTGTAATTTTACATGGCAAAGTAGGCCATGAGGGATTCTATTATCTGGTTTGATCTATTGAAAGTTAGGTATTTATTCTAAACTGATCACTTAAGCTGCTCTAGTCAGTAGAAACAGATTTTTCCTTCTAGTGGTAATCTTAAATAAAAAATATAACAATAATAACAATAAAAATAATAATAATTAAAACAACCAAAAAGACATAAACAGAAAGAAGAAGTCTAGTTTAAATAGGAAGAATTTCCTTAAGGAATTGATTGACATAGCACAGCTATCCTGGAATAAGGTCACTCTCTCCTGGACCTTCCTGTCCGTCTCCACTGATAACAGGTAGAGCTCTAGATGACCAGTTTTCAGAAATTAAAGTTGCAATCAAGAAATTGAGTTAAAATCTTAATCTGCAAAGGAACTTAGGGATTTCTACATGTGTTGATACAATGCTTAAGTTTAGATCATTGCATTTATTGGTACAATACTTAACTTTTGTGTCTGCCCACAGCACAATCTGTGGCAAGACTTTGGTTAGATATTTAAGTTCTGTGTACAGTGCTCCTCAAGGTGAAGTGCAGAAGCCACCTGAAATCACCCAAGTTGTCAGTTTCTTAAAACACAATGTAATCTCTTCAAAACATAATCTCCCTCTCCAGAGAATTCAGGGGGGGAATCAGAAAACTTGGGTTCAAAGCTCATCTTCTCTTAAAAAGCATTAATTTCAAATCCACACCTCTCACTCCCCCAGGGAAGAACTGCGGAACTGTGTTTCAGGTGAAAATATTGACTTTGTTCTGCTCCTTAGAAAAAGGGTCATGATCCAGTGAACAAGAGTGATTGGACAGTCATTGGGCAAAGTGGAGACCTGGACTTTGGTCCCTGCTCTCTGACTTAGAGGTAGTCCAACTCCAGAAGCAGAAATCAAGTTTCCCTGTCTCAGGTACCAGCTTACTATTCTCTCCAATATTGTTCCACATCTAAAGTAGTGTCAGAGTTTCTGGGGTGGATTACAGGTCTCTGAGGCACAAGATAAAGAACTACATATCTTAGAAAACACCCCAGAAATATTAAAAAAGGCAGTAAAGTGTTTTCTCTGGGAAATAATTTGCTGAGCCTCTCTCCTCTGCCTCGAAACCTCTCCAACAGTGCAAATGCTTGCAATTTTAAAGCTCCAACACAGATAATAGCAACTGTTTCTTCCTGAATTATGTGTGTTTACTAATGGGTGGCTGCAGGCAGATGTGCTCACCCCATCAACAAACCAGTGAAAACTGGCCTGGAGGTTTTTTCCAAGGTGATTGATAACCACAAACACCTGTATTTAAGCCAATAGTCATCTTAAGAATTATGTGAAGTAATGAAGAGGCAACAAATCATACCCTTGCTGCTGAACTCCTTGACAATTTAATTCTCTGTGATATTTTAATCACAAGATTGGGTGAACCTGGTCAGACAAAGAAGAGGGTCATCCTATATCAGTTTTTTTCACCTATGACACTAAAATTATGGGTTTCTTTTCACCTGTACAGGTAGGGTAGCTTCCTAGTATTGCATTTGACTTGAAAAGTAAGAAAGGAAAATCTAAAAAATCACACATGACAGGTTATGTAGACCAGTACACAACCATTCATGGCTGTGAATTCAGAGACATTTATGGGGACAAGGTGCAGTTCAAATAAAAAATCCTAGGGTTAGTTCCCTATCACTCATGCCACATCTTTTAATAAGGAATTAATTAGACTTCTATTTTCTCTTTTTCTGCTTTATCATGCATAAATTTTAGATATACAAAAATAATAGAAGATTTACATTTTTTTTAAAAATGAAAGTATGGGCAGTAAGCTGACATTTCTGTATTTCTGTCATTTAATGGCAGGAAAAATGTAGCACATAAACAATCTCACTAACATAGGGGTATCAAACTTTTGCTTACAGGACAGTTATGGAATTATGAAATTTCTTTCAGTGCAATCTAATACTGAAAGAGCATTAGGAATGCAAGGCCTATCCAACTTAGTAATTGGAAAACCTATGTGTTACTATGATCCATGATTATCAATGCAATCAGAGCTTTAAATTAAGAGAAAGATATTTTATTTATAAGGCAAGTACAGGAATGCCATAATGCAAAGAGCAGACACTAGGATACAGTACAAACACTAAGGTAATTTGTCACTGGAAAAATTTCCCTAGGATTGTGGTAAAGTTACCAGAATTTTAAATACAATGTATGACAAGAAAAACACATGCTTGAGTTAGATATGGTGCACTTTCCAGGGCAATTAGTAAGTAAAATGATGTAGCTTGTGCTGCATCAAGAGTAGAACCACATGATCATAACCCTTTTTCTGCTTATAGGTCCAGGAGCCACTAGACATCCATCCTTGCTTGACTGCTCTGAGATGAGGATGTTGCCTTCACTGTTTGACGCAAATGGGGCACATTTTTTTACTTCAGTTATTTGCTGGTTTGGATATCTTAATGTGAAGAACTGAGAACTACCATTGCCATACAGACTTTTAAGTAGACACTAGAGTACAAACTAAAAAATCCACTGTCTGTCACTACTGATTTGGTTTAGAGCTGAATTAATTATCCTTTGTATAATTCATAAAGTGTATTAGAATATTAAGTTAATGTAATGCTCTGCTTTCCTGATTAGGATATTTTGTCAGTCTTTCCTTCATCTAGGTTTATAGAATCAGGTATTCCAATCAGTGACATTTAAACACAACTAATTTCAACTTCACTGTGCAATCAGTGGTTTTTCACAAGCAATCACCCTAGTAGATTAAAGATGTTGACTCTCTTTGGGAAATCATTTCCTTCTCCAGTATTTTCTGGGAAACAATCTGGTTTGAGGGTAAGTAGTATATTGAATAAAACCCAGTAGTCTTGGCCTCTGGTATTTAACTGGAGTGTTATAAAAACAGGTGCTAATGTCAAGCACATTATGTACTCACTCCCCTGCAGTTGTTAAGGTAATAGATAGTGTGGCAGAAAACACCTCTTGGCAGATGAAATTTCCTGAAATGTCCTTGTATTCCACACCAGCTGTGTAAAACTGGGGTCAACAGCCATGCCCTCTGGGCTGAGATGAGCAATTCAGTTATGAATTTCTCAGCTACAAAGCTTGGAAGCCAAAGTAAGAATGTGAGAGAGAGGGTGGAATCCTGGCCCTGGAGAAGTCCAGCAGAGGGCTGCCAACAGCTTTAGGAATGACCAGGATTTCATTCAGTGTGTTTTAGTACTTAAAGTCAGGTAAGGAATTCCCAAAAAGGCAGAATCTAAATGAACTGTTCTGTTGGTTACGGAGCAGTAGCTTTTCCACTGAAAACAGTTCAAAACATTGCTGCTGAAAAACTTTGTTTGTCTTTCTTCAAAAGTTTTGAACTTCTAAACCAGAAAATAATATCAACTAAATCATGATTCTATTTAAAATCATCCTAATATCATCCACAAGACAATAATGACTTCAAAATTTCTACATGGTCCAAGTTGGCATTGGGCATTCCAGACAGAACAGGGACAGGTGAGGAATGATCCATGCTGAGAGCAGCTCATGAGTAAAGCTGCTGGAACACTTGCATGGAGCAAACAAGCTCTCGGATTGCAAGGCCGGTGCCAGGCTGCCTCTCATTCCAGATGAAGGGTGATACAAGGTCACTTCTCTGTCTTCAGGCTGTTGTTCCTGCACTGCCAGAAGGAAGCACTGATCCCTACTCTCAGACACTGACTTCTCAGGGATACGCAGTGTTGGGGAGATCAGAGTCCAGCTTCCTCCTGCTTCACACATTAAAACATGCTTGTCACCAGTTACACCATTATAAACAATGTTTGAAGCAGGGGGCTTGATTTTTGCACAACACAAGCCCCATGGGTGGAGCTTGTTCAGTTTTTCTGCTTCCATTCTCTGGCCTTTTGTCAATATTTGAGACTGAAAAAAGGAATATGAGCAGAAGTGTTCCTCATGTTCATAACATTAAAATTATCCTGTATAAGAGGACCATAATGCTATTTCAGGGAAAACTAAGCAAAAAAATAAATGAAAGGATAGCAGGCAGGTTCTTTCCAACATGGCTTCCAAGGAGCTATTTCCTATAGCTTTCTTCTAACAAGAATATTCATTCAACATCTCAGCAATGGCTGGAGTTTTTGAAGTATCTGAGAAAGGAGAGGGGGAACAGAGAGGCTTTCAAAGGTAGAACGTACACCTTTACTTGACTGGTTGGTGGCTAGAGTATGCAGGATACCAAAACTATCTCACCCGAGCTTTAAATAAGAGAACTCATTTGAACTTTCACAGTTTATTTTTACTGAGCCAACAGCTACAGCACTGCTCCATGAAAGAACAGAGATTTGGGCTTAGTATTCACAACCCTGACCGCGTGGCTTGCACATTTGTATCTTGAGAGGCTCTTCCATTACATGATCACATAACAAATTCACACCCCTATTCCCTCTATATAATTTGCAACTCTTTGAACCTGAGAGTTGCTCACTCTTCCGCCAAGCCCCGTGCCAGCCAGCCACAAGTGTGCACCGTATGAGCAGCTGAGGCCCTGCTGCTCCGCCGGCAGTTCCGGGATGCCGAGATCCCCAGCGCAGGGAGCACGTGTCCTGTCCTGTCCTGCACTGGGATGCCTTGGCTTTAAGGTGCCTGTGCAGGTGGTGTGGCTGTGGCCTGTGAAGCCGTTGTGAGTCTCTGCCTAACAGATCATAAAATGGTGAGGTTAATAAAGGGATAAGAGGTGTTGCTCTTGCAATATCAGTGGGGAGGGGAGCTCGACAGGAGTCCAAGGTGTGACCATTGTTTAAAGGATATTAAGTGATTTGTGAGGCTTATTAAAAAGTAAGGACTGTATCTCAGTCTTTCTCTGCAGTTCTCTCTCACCTTTCCTATTGTCTTTCCCCACACCATCCATGTATTTACAAAAGAATTTTATTAATATTGTGGCCAGTTATAATATCTTTTTTCATAGGTTTTTAATCCATAAAGCAGCTTAGTTTATATATTTACTTCTAAGTAATCTACAGGAGGCCTGAATGACCACTGCAATGTTTTGGCACTTTCTCTCTTTTTCTTCCTCTTCTTTCTTTTTCATTTATTTCAGAAGTGAAAAGACTAAGCAGCACATAATGAACCCTCAATCAGATAAAGCAGATAGATAGATAGATAGACAGAGTCAAACTATTTGATAAACTGAAATAACTCAGGAAAGCAAGCAAGCCAACAAATATCACTTCATTACACTAAAAGTGAGTTTCAGAATTCCTTTCCTGGAGTTCCCTTAAGGTCAATTTGTGCTTAATAAAGAGTTAACAGCAATAACAGAAGGACTAGGAATTGTAATAGCAAATTGGGTAGGAAAAAAAGTGTGATTATAATGCAGGACCAATGGCAGCAAACTGTGCACTCTTTAATGAAGTAGATTAATGGTCAGATTTTGAACTGGTGCAAACTCTCCTGATTTCATGGATTTATGTCCAAAATTTTATTAGCCCTGCTTTTGTCCTTGATTCACAACTGGATTTATGGTACATTTAATTTCAGTTTTTCTCTGCTTCTGTTCTCTGATTATTTCTTGCTACTGAAATACTGCTAGTTCAGTTAGAAGCTATATATATCCTAATCTTTTCTGTGTTCAGGGAAGTTTGGGAAAGCGAATGGATACAGTAGTGTTTTATAATTTTTGTGAGTCAATATCTTACACCTCCAGAAAAGATTGAGCTTTCTTCTTTCTGTTTTCCTAAATACATCTACTCTATGAGTACAGATATATCATATGAAGGTATACTACAGGGAGAATATTATTAAAAATCTTTAAGTTGCAGGTTGGAGCACTCAGCTTCAGACAGGATAGGCTGCTAAGAACTTAAAGGACAACTTTAGACACTGAGATAGCAAAGGGATCTTTGCAAACTTGATCTCCGCTTAGCTTTATAATTTAATGCTCCCACCTTGTGAGTTTATAGTCACAGGGAAGCAACAGACTCTTAATTTAATTCATTTAAAATGCATATTTGAAAATCTTACTCTGAGACTCAAACCAGGAACTTTCTTTTAGCTGAGTCGGCAGATACAGCAATAAATTATTCTTAGCTGGAAATCAGTCTTTGAAGACCTTACAGTGCCGTTAATCCACATCTTCTAATTCACTAGACTGAAGAACATAATTCAGTAACATTCCAACTGACTCAGCAGTCCCCAGGAATGTGTCAGCTATTTGACTTTCAACCTTCTCAAATGAAAAAAATAAAGGAAAAATATGAAGACTTTTAGCTAAACATCTGATTTCCAGGCTGGCCACAATATCTAGGCTCTCTGCCTTCTCTCCTGGATTGTATTTAATTTAATAGAGCTGACATGTTTGGAGTATCAGGTGTACCCTGCACAAAATATATCTTATCACAGAAAGGCCTGAAAGCCATAGCAAAGATGACACCAGCTGACAGTCATTCCAGCTCCTTGGCTTTGACACAAGATTTTACATTGTTCAAGCACTAAATATCAACCCAGAAAACCTGATGCTTCCCCTCTGGACTGGGTAGTAAATTAGTTCCATCCTCCAACACATGTGCTTATGCAGTGTTTTGCTATTAAGGTGTGTGAGTAACGGAGTATCTCAGACATAAATCAAAGCATGTGCCCTCTCTATCATGTGCAATTTTGCCCAGACTTGAATGACCAGGAATGCCTGTTGGCAAGCAATCTGCATTTTGGAGATAAGGCCAACTGCACATGGCATAAGTGGGTGCCAGGGAGAGTATCATTTAACCCCACGTGGGAATACTCAAGTATGTAACACATCATCTGTAACTTATTCCCCTTCTGGAAAATGCACAGCAATTTTAGAAGGCTTGTTCTAAATTACTGTTAGAATGTAAAGATAAACTCTGAGTCGGGGAAGTACAGAGACACTCAGACCATGTTTTTCAATTTTGACACTTTGCTCTTAGGACAGGACATAAGAGATTATGGTCAAACCTGCTTGTTTTGCTTTCAGCAGAAATTGTTAGCCCTGTGCTGATTGATCCTGGATATCTTGCCTCCTTTAACACCCACTTTCGTGGTACTTTGTGCTGGAAGGGCAAAGTTCTCCAATTTGTGTAATTCCTTGTTTTGTTGCAGTGGAACTGCATTTACTTTTTACGTGTTGATTAAAACCTAACTGTAGGGCTTGAGGACAACTCTCATCTTTTCATACTTTCCTAATTTCTAGTGATGTCATGGAGGTTGTAATGGGATGAAGAAAATGCATTGAACCATGCAGAAGAGAAGTCTTAAAAATAACTAAATTTTCACATGTCACCTGAAGAAAAATTATGGGAAAAAAAACCTTTTGCAACTAACTGAAAGGCTTTATGTTTTGGCATGGTTTCTTTTTCAGTGGAATTTGGACTAACATTTCAACAACTCAGATAAATGCAGAATACCTTTAGTTTCAAACCACACTGGATATTAGCAACATTACTACTTTGCGAAACAGTTAAGCAAGGACAGTCAAGTCCTGCCTATATTACTGGAAGTGACTATTCCAATTTATGTTTGATTAGTCAAGTTTGAAGTGGTCTATATTTTAATAAGAACATCTATGATAACAGCAACATAAATTTACATAGTTTTTCCCATAGTTTGACAATCCAACAGTACAGTGATCAGCTACAGAAGAGGTAGGCATTATTATAATCCTAAAGGAGCAGTTTTCCAGCAAAAAAATTGACTATATGAGCTTGAAAGCTTCAGAGGAATAGCACATTTTTATCAACAATTTTTTTTTTTTTTGAGGATCATATCAGAATGCTTGTTTTATCTGGCTAAATAACCTTTAAAATACAATCTATCTTAAAACATTGAATAAGGTCAGGACAGAAATATTTTAGCAGTTTGTTTGACATAAAGTTTCAAACTGTTTGATATATTGATGCAACAATTCCGAAGGAAAACAAATGTCAAAATGTCAGAATTTCCTGTATGTTGAAGCACTGGTTTGGAGCCCACTCTTTGGACAAGCATTGCAGTAACTTGTAACAATGAAGACTGATGTGCAGTTTGGGAATACATCCTTCTGGATAAACTAATGAGCAGTCTTTTCAAAAGTGATGTTAGGACCTGGGAACCACTTTCTGATGGAATTGAATGGAACAAGATCACAATCATCCTTTCACTCCTTTGAAAATATTACCCACAAAGAACAAAGGAAGGAAGACCTTAGAGCAGGTTGCATCCTTAACTACAAGAGATTGATGAATTTTTGGCCCTAGAATCATGAGAAAAAAAATGAACATATCACACCCTTATTCCAGCCAGTAAGTAGAACATCTTCACTGACATTTAACCTTTATTTTTCTTTCAAGTAGTGGAAACATGCATAAGTAAATTTCTCAGTGTCACAATGTTAGTTAAAAGAATATTATTCAGAACTTCAGCTTGAAATAATTGGAAGTCAATCCTGGAGTTAGAGTAGTTGCAAGTTTTTTTTCAAATATAAGTGAATAGACTAAGAAAACTTTAGATCAAAAAGTTCTTTTTCTCCATGATCTTATTTCTGCTTTTGGGCTGCATTTTTTGATGTTATGTTTTGTTTTGGTTTTATTGTTTGCCTGCTTCTATTTTGATTTTTATTACTTTTTTCTGGTTTTTAAACAAAATTATATAGGAAATTTGCTTGCAACTGCAGACTTGCTGTGTCTGGCAGTCAGATGTAGCAGCATTTAGAAATATACTCTTTCTGGATCTTGAAAATGAAAGTATTGAATAGCTACAATGTAAATTCAATCCATGAGCCTCAGGGTATAAATTGATCACCAGATGGGGTTAGGAAGAAATATCCCCTATTGTAAAACTTCTCATGCACTAAGTGGGTTTAACACCTTCTTCTGAAGTATTCTGAATTGAGACAAGATGCTGGATAAGATGGATTTTTGATCTATTCTGTTGAAACAGTTCCTCTGCTCTTATGTTCCTCAATCCAATGATTCATTTCATGCAATGGAATCCAGCAGTTCCTACTTGGGTGTCTCACACGGACAACACAACGAGCCATGGAAAGAGATCAGGAAACTTCCTTGCTTACTTCAAATGGGAAACCGTTAGCTTATTTGATAATTTTGGAAGTCATTAGGAACTTTGTTAGCAGAACACATAAACCCTCCAGCTGGTGTTAACAGAAGCAGCAGGTGTTCAAGTCCTTCTGGAGATTCGTCCCTTAGTTTGCAGCATGTGCTGAATATACTGTAAGGTGTGTGTGTGTGGTGGGGGGAAACGTGAAACAAAAATACAGGGAAAACATTAAAGAAGAAATAGAAATGGAAAATTTGCAAATGCTCAAGGATAGGCTCCACATGGGCATCACGTGGACATCTAAGAAAACAGAAAGGAGATTTTCTCAAGGATCTGAAAATTTTTATCCCAAATTGCAATTGTTATAAAAATTTTGGCGTGGCCAATGCTAACTGTAGCTGTCTCATTCTCTATTTATCTTTCCAGTTGCTGTCTCTATACTCTCATTTTCTCCCTTCTTAATCTCCTGGCTTTCAATGCGCTAGATCCTGAGCTATCCTGAGCATGTGTTTTGCTCCTATTGCATTTACAGGGAATTTATTTTATTGTATCAGATGACATTCGAGTTTGGAGGAACAATGAACTTCAGACTTTCTCCAAGACTTGGAAAAACATTCAGCCTCTGAAATCTCCAGCTGATTACACAATTTGCATATGCACATACAAATTAATTTGTGTTGTAAGGCTGGGGAAGGGAATCGAGTGAACTCTGAAGAATAATCAACAGCTTGAGCAAAGCTTTCTTACTCTGGCCTCAAAAGTTTATCTTGTCCTGCAGAAGCAGTCTGAGGTTACTCAAATCTCATCGCTCTCTCCTAAACACACTGTGGAATGAGGAATAACTGCACAAGCAACTCACATGCAAAGTTTCATCACTGAACAATAGTGTTTCGGTATCTGACTTGATGCTTAATATGCTATTTTTAGCCTGATCTAGATCTGCTTTCTCATTACCCCTAACCCTCAAGCCATGGCATCTCTCTTTGACTGCTTTGTTTTTATTGAAAAGTCAGAATGAGAACTGGTATCAGACACAGTAAATTATACAGTAAATTATACTGCATGGACTGTTCATTTCCTCGCTTCTGCTCCATTCCTCCCAGTAGTCCTGACAGACAAATGCGTTAGGATCTGTCGAGGAGCAGCACAGCACAAATAGACACCTCCTTGTGCTGGGGTATAACAATCCAGCCAACAGATTTCCTGGTGCTCTACAGCTGACCATCCTTGACTGCTGGAGGCAGCAGGAGTCACATCTGATGTTCTCTGCTGGAACAATGACTAAGACATTGCTTCTGCTCTGACAAGCTGGAGCTTGAGCAATTTTGCATTTGCTGTTCAACAGTACATCCAGCTTTCAGGGAGCTAGGACACTGTCTTTTATTTCATTGTAAAAAAAAAATAATAAAATCCTTTTCATGTAAATCTTATTAGCTGAAGAGAAGTAGGAAAGAGGAGAAGCCTACTCACCTACCTTTTACGGACTTGTTCAAGTAAAAATGATTGTGGGAAAGATTTTCCAGATAAGAGAGTTCTCCCCATTTTTTCATGGAGACCTTGCATTCCCATTCACATCATGCTTTTCTCTGAATCCCTAAACACAACAAATAATCATGCTTTAGTAAGCACCTGCTTGGCTTATTTGAAGAATCCTTCTGTGACGGCATTAAATCCTGACCTTTGACTTTTCCTGTCTGATGCCAAAATTATTATTTCTGCTGGTGCTCAGTTTGACATCAGGGAGCAATTGGTTAAGCCTCTGATCCTTCATCTTGTTATCTGCTGTTCTTATAGATGCCCATCTTGTTTCTGTACCCAGACTTATAAAGACAGACTTAATATTCCAGTAACTATAGAAAAAGGTGCCTCAATTTCCAATGATATTAGCTCACCCACATTGTAAAAGAACCAATAACGCTTTTCTTCTTGAGGTTTTTTTTTTTCCCTGTTTACCCACAGAAACTGATAAATGACAAGAAGACATCTCAGTTCATAGAAACCAAAAGACAGTCACAGATGGACTTGAAGCCTTTAGAGTTCAGTTCACCTCCGCAGAACAAACTCAGTTAATGAGGATTCTGCTATTGCTGGTCACATCTAGATTCAGATAGAAAAAAAATTTGAAAATATTTTTCTAATTAAAGCATACTGCAGATTTGTGCTGTCTTAAATAATGAGAAAAAAGAACTGAAATGAAAAATTAAGCATTAAAAAAATAAAAGCATATGTTTCAAAGAAAACTTTTACTTTTCAACTCAAGAAGTCATTTGATTTCAGATATATATGTTAACAAAAGTGAGGTTAATGTGTATGTCAGGTATACCTTGGACATGATACATTCTTTATGAACTAATTGTTTTTATTTTGAAGTCGACATATTTTTTCAATCTTCTGTACCAAAAATGCAGACAAACTTTCTTCCAAAACAAAGTTCAAAAGTAACAACACAAGAACCCAGTAATTTTGGTTGCTAATAAAAATGCATCTCAGTAGGAACCTGTGGTTCCTGTGTAGGCAAGATTCTGTGTTTTCCCACTTTTGATAAAAGAGGAGACCCAGATCAAGGACTCTGGCCCCCAGAGTGGAGCAAACAGAGCTGCCACGGTCATGCTGCTGGAGCTGCACCCTGGTGCCATCCTGGTGTCCCAGCTGGGCCAGCGTAGATCACCACTAGCCCAGGCAACCCCATTACATGCTCCAATGGTGGGTGATCCATGCTCCAGTGATCTCGCACACCAAGGCGATTTCCATGAAAAGCTGGTGTTAGGAATGCTTGGGCCCTTGCAGGAAGTGGAAGCTAATAAGCTGAAGAGCTCAAACACACATCAAAGTCAAGAAGCTAATGCCTGGAATTAGTGATAACAATGGCAGTGTCCTTGGTGATTTCCATTTGTGGTGATTTCCATTTGTTGTGCTGTGTTCCAAGGCAGATCCATTGTGACAATTTCCTAATGCATTCATTCAGGGAAACATAGGTTGTCGGTAATGTGACATTTTAATTTAAACTGTTCAGTCAAATCACATTACATGTCATTTGTTATTTGGTCAGAGCGTTGAGGTTGTTTCTATCATTTCCCCCAAGTGCAGGTCACAGCATTAGCTGACATGAGCACAGGAGCTCTATTTTACATTAGCACTATTTCTTTAAAAAAATTGATTAGTTCCTTTGTTTTTATGCTAGTGTTTTCTTCAGTATTATAGTTGCTTCCAGAACCTGCATTGCTCTATCCATTCTTTCAAGCAGGCAGATCTTTTATTCAGATTTGCATATGATTACTGTGGTTAATCTTAATGTCCACAAGAGTAAAGGGTTCCCCACCAAAACAGCATATTTTTAATTCTCATTCATGCCCACACTAACAGAAATAAGTAGAATTGGTTTCAACATTCCCTTCGACCTCTCCTCTGCAGGGCTGCTCCAGCATGACATTGCCACTGTCAGCAGCCAGAACACCCCTGCTGTGCCACTTGACTGGTTGGAGAAAAATCCCTTCTCTTACAAGTAGATGTTGATGCTGGCTTCACCCTGTCTAGTCTGTCTTTTGTTACCTTATCTTCTGCAACTACGTGCTGTCACTGACTCTCCATCATGGATTGTATGTTGTCCTTTACCCTTTAGTTTAGAAGTTTGTGGGGTTCTCCCCTCCCTTCTACCCATTCTCTGGCATGCAAAGTGTGAATTTTATTTGTAATACACTGATTCAGCACTTTGCGAGTTCTACTTGCACAGTAGTCTGTTCCCACTGAGATCAGCTGGCAGCTTGCCACAGACTTCAGTGGGAAGAGTATCGAACTGTTAAGTGTAAATTCAGTCCTAAGTCTGCAGTTTGAAGGATGATATTATGTCCCAGTCTCGCTCAGTTTGATCTGTTGATATTTCAGCCAGTTTAACATCTTAGATCATGTTCTTGGCATGTTGCTCTGAAGCTGGACACTCCCCGTCTTTTGTTACCTTCATGATTACGCTCTCCATGGGTTCTTACAGTGCTCTCATCACTGTTGTATTCTGAGGCCCTTCCAATTATTCATTGAGTAACTAACTTCGCTCACATGCAATTCATTTCTGGTCTCCCAGGAGGAGCTCAGTGGAGAGTTTTGCCATGGCTTCCTCTTCCCCACATCAAACACAAGCTATCCCCTGGCCTACCTATCAAGTAAAAATTAGAGTTGGTAAGAACACTCTGTCTAAAAAATCCCTCTCCTACCATAATGAATGTTTCCAAGGTCAAGACATTGCTCTGTTCCCTATGTACGGGTATGTTTTTGCTCCAGGATGTATCCTGATACAGATGTCTGGGCTACCTAACTCTGCAGGAGGCCATCTACATTCCAGATGTGGATTCTTGTTCAGATCATACTGGCATTACGTGCCATAGTCTTGATTATTTCTCAGACGTAGCCTGAGGGATGTAGAATAAAAGCATAAAAGCACACTTAGACAGATGTGCTGAAAGGACGGCTTGCCTCACAATTTCAAGCATGTCCTTGTTTTTGTCTGCAGGCAACATCCTTGTCCTCCCAAGTCCAGCTACAGAAATTTCTATTCCCTCACTATCTCCCTAAGCCCTGTCTATTGACACATCACAGACCTGGCATTGCAACGTAAAAGAATTATTTACTCATGCAATGTCTCAGGTTCAGTATTGTCCAAAGTCTGGGAACCAAAAGAAAGAAGAGAGAAACATCATGGGTTAGAACAGCAAGTGATATAAAATCTAGAGTCCTAGTCAAATTAAGGAAAAATTGTGGTAAACTACACTAGCATGTTCTTATCTATTAGGAAAATATTAATTCACTATAGAAATGCCTCAGGGTCACTGAACACCCAAAAATACAATTGATTGCAATGGGACTAGGAAATATTCAGGACTGGGTCTACATGGGAGACTGGAATTGCCTGTCATGATATTGTTCACGACTGTTTACATTAGAAAGGAAAGCAGAACTTCACAGAAGCTACAAAAGTCCAAACTGTATAAAAATAACACTTTGGAAATTAAATCTTCATGACCTTGTCTCGGGATGATTTCAAACATTAGTCTGAACTGAATGTGCACATAGGGCATAGGATATGAAAAATTCAGATTTTCAAATCATCTTTTTGGCTCTGCACACATGCAAAATCAGTCAGTTGCAGATGGATTAGACCAAGGTCTCACCCCTCCTCAGTGTCATTATGCATTAGTGCATAAGACCAATATGCAAAAAGAAGAGTTAAACAGGACTCTGCTGTCTTTTCTCTTTCCATCTAAAATCTTTTGTGAAACTAAAACTGAGATAGTTTGAAACTGAATAGCAAGGCTTTTCTGTCACTAACAAAATATCATATTTTTATAGCAAAAAAGTAATCAAAAGTGTTGCGTATCTTTTTTTGAACAATTGTCATGAGAACCTAAGAGTTGGTTTGGTTTGGTTTGGTCTTTTAAACATCATGAAAAAAGTGAAAACATATGAAAGTAAACCCCATGATTTTTTAAACAGTTCATCATTTAACAAAAGAATCATGGCTGTGACAAATAAAATACTTCTGGATAATCCTGTCTGTGCAAGGGAACAGCAAACAGTGTAGAATGTCATTTGTCCTGCTGGTCCTCAGAGGTGCCATATTCATCTAAAAGCATATTAATAACAGTGCAAATGTAAAATATTCTGATCCCAGACAGTCACCACATTGATTTATCAGTAGTATGATTATTTTAAAAAGAAGGCCAAACCACAAACCAAACAAAAATCATTTGAAGATGAAGTAGTGGGTTTTGGGGCCTTTCTTTTATTTAAAAGTACAAGCTGAAATTCTCACTAATTCACTAAAGAGCATGACTTTAAGAAAACATCTGATTTTGGGAATACCACAAGAAAATCTTGACAACAATCATGTGAAGTGGAATAGCTATATTGGAAGTAAAATAGTCTGGTTTGGTTAGTAGAAAGCATACTGGATACTCTGAAGGAAAACATTATTTTCATTAGAAGTTTTTATTTAAAATCTGGACAAGTCTAGGGCTGATATTTGTATAAAACTTTCATATGTTTCTTTTCATTAAAACAGTTGTAACCTTTCTCTGTCCCCAGTGTTTATGCTTTTAATGGGCCCCCTGAACAAAGCACTCAGATATTATAAATAATCACTTTTGCAATTAGCCTTCCAACTTTCAAAGAAGTTATTGGATGAATCAGGAATGCAATGGGACCAGTTAAGTTATTATGGAATCATTAATAGGCAAATAAATTCTGAAACAGCATGGGAATGAAAATTTCTTCTCTTTCAGAAATAGTTTTTTTTTCTTTTTGCTAAAGTAAATTGCTCTAATGATTCATACCACAATAGTCAAATGTCTGCAGGAAAATATTGCCTTTGAGGGTTATCTAAATAGTTACTCGGCTTAGTATAAGTTCACAGTGGAAGATAGAATCTACATTAATAACATGAGTTATGAAAAAAAACCGCCTGTGATCTATAAAAAAATCTGTGAGTGAGATTAACTATCCTCAAATAAGAAGCTTTCCCTTGTTATAAAAATCAGTTTGAAAAGCCTTACATATATCAGTAATGGAAAGATTTTGGTATTTATTATGGCACATAAATATAATGGACGTTAAATTTGACTCCTTTTGGAAATCATAATTTTCCATTTCTTCCTCTGAAATACTACCTTTCTGAGTACCTTACTGAGTTCTAGAACGTTGTCTCCCCCTCAATTTCTCCTTGCTCAAGAGGCTTACTACAGGGCAGAAACCCAGGGTAAAATCCAATATGTAAAAAAAATAAAAAAACTTAAGCAAAAAATGCTTTTGTCTTTCTTCTAGTTCTCTGTTTTTCCCTGATATGTTTCTTAATTTTTTCTTTTTCATTGTCATCATAGCCACAGTGTTGGGTTTTGGTAAAGATGGCGGAAGAAAGGAGGAAATTTAAATAAATTTTAAAGGTGTCCTTTTAAGTTTTATTTCAAAAATTATTTTGATAATCAACTTGAGGGAGATTTTTATTTTTGTAGGAATTGGCATACTAAAATAGATTAGCCACTCATCTTGAACTTATCCTTTGTCTCCAAAAGTTGAGGGGTTTAGTAGAAGGAACACAACAGAAATGCACTTCACAATTCCATACAAACCTATAGAACACAAACAACAAAAAGGCTTCAGCTGTCAGTCACCATTTATCCTACAAGGATAGTAAGAATTAGTAAAATTATTCTATATTGGATAAAGACATGTCTAATTACTAAATTATTCAGTGTTACTGATAGGCATTTGGAGAGAGTGCATGCTAAAGCCTGGTCTTTTTCTATTTATAATATATACTGATATATCACCATGCCAGACTCACAGCTACATAAGCTGAGAAAATTGCACTGTTGACAGTCACATCTTTTACCAAGTAAGAGCAGAAATTCTATGCCACAAATCCAGATTCAAGGGTTATATACCCAAACCTTTCTGTACCATATGTTTAGCCAGAGATTTTGATCTAACACAGTGACAGTTGGATATAATCTTTATTGGTCTTACCTTTGCAGAGGTTAAATGCACAAATGAAACCAGTCTGTATGGATTTAACTAGATTTCTAAAATGATATGAACAGGGTGGCAAAATGCACACACAGAAAACACAAGCATCTTTCCTTTGGTGACCCTGGTTTGATTTGATTCAGCACAGAAGCATAGAAAATGTTAAAGGTCTGGGTTATGTTTTTGAAAGAAGACTCCATAGAAAATATGCACACAAATTACTATAATGAAGGACAGTTGGCAAAAATGATAAGAATGATAAGGAAAAAAAAAGTGAGCATATTTCAGTCTGAAATAGTCTTTCGCTATCGCAAACCATCTGTTTCTAAGAGTTGGAATGATGCTTAGCAGTGTTTTCCTAGCTGGAAATAAGAAAAAAGAAAGTATTTCTGTCAATTCCCCATGATCATGCTAGCAATTGTTTAATGCCATGGTTCTAAAAACCTTTTCTTTGAACTCAGACTCCCTGGAAGCACTGAATTCACAGTTTGTGGCAAAGTCTTAATGTAAATCAACAAATAATTCAGCTAGATTCTTATTCTTGCACTCCAAAGCAAATAGAAATAGTCTGTGTTCAATACTAAATCATGGCTCTTAGAAAAAATAAACAAGCACATGAAAAAAGTGATTTAGAGCTAGGTACACTTTGATCAGCAAATGAGAGTTTAGTTTTTGTCATTTTCTTCTGCAACTCATCCCAGGCAACACAGGAGCTGTTTGATTTTTAGACTCCTTGACATTTAAAAACAATGAAATAATGGACACACCACATTTCAAAATTCTTCTACAGAATGAGAAACAACATTAAATTAATTACTAGCAAATATTTTTAAATAATTGGCAGAAAATTTAGATTTTTTAAAAATATTCTGTATACATAATTCAATTTGAAGCTTTTAAATGAAAATTGGATGTATCTACTACAGTTTGTGAAATAACAATGCTAACTCTACATTTATATTCAGCTGAAATTTGCCCAAGCCTTTTCAAATGCTGATATAGGACAGAAGCTGCCTCGTTTGAATTATTTTCTGATGTAGAAGTTTATTAGTGAGGAATAATGTCAGATTGTGACTTGCAATCCATTTCTTCAATACCACTTACATCATCTCCTAACTAATCATGGAGAGGTCAAAAGATTTCAAGAACTCAACTGACTTAATAGAGTCCTGTTAGCACAGGTCAGACAGCAAAATGGGATTCTGAAGTTATGCAGTCCAAGCGTGTCTTTGGCCAAGTCACTTGGAATAGCTGCGCAGCTCTGGGGCTCTTTCTCCATTCTCAAGCAAAAAGAATTTATGGCCATGCCCATGTGCTGCCTTATGTGGTAAATGAATGCACCAAGCAGCAATCTTTCAGTAGCACAAATAGTGTTGTACGTTGCTGACACATACTGCCTCACGGTGGAAGGAGAATGCTCTCTTAGCTGGTAGTGGCTCCAGGTCTTTTACATCTTGCTCTCTCTCTTAAATTACTTCAAACATTTAATCTGGAAGGAATTTTGAATAATAAAAGGACATTTCTTTAGTCATTTATCCTCAACGCATGGTTTAGGCAATTTTGGTGTGGAGTTTGAGAGATCACTGGTTGTGTGCAGGTAACAGGGAACCACAGGTAGCAGCACTTGGCCATTCCCAGCAGATTTCTGTGTCACTCATGCATAAATAATGTTCACTGGCACCCCAGGGATGGGTTCATCAGGAGAAAGTTTCCGAGTGAAAAAGCTTTGAATAGATATTTTGGCTCGGCAGAGCAGATAAATTTATATTGATAGCAGTTAATAGAAGTAAAGCTGGTGATAGGCACATCCAAAAGGTTCTCCAGAGCTTAAAAACACCCTTTTAAATTTTGGGAGTTTAAGTTATTTAAAAGGTTGGACAAGTGGTTGGGAAGAGGGACAGAGAGTTTAAGGTTGTTGAATGAGATCCATTTATAGGACTAAGTTTCAGATAACCTATGAATCACACCAGGGATTAGGAAACTTTCCTGCCTGCAGTTTGAATCCCAGTTGTTTACTATATCCCCCATACCAATAAAAGTGCAAAAGACAAGATTTTTGGTGCTGACTCCATATTCTCAAGCCAAACTCCAAATAAACTTTTCTTATTTAGCAAATGTTATATACAGGCATCTTGGAATTTGAGAGGAGATCAACATGGCAGCAGAGAAATAACTTATGCTTTTTAGTGAAATTCAAATTCATTTATTCTGTGATCAACTTCCATGTAGGTGATAAGTGATGGATTTGGTGTTTAGTGTGCCAGATTTCATAGCTATGGTTCTCCAAACTCTGTGATACAATCATTTTAAAGTTTAGCAAAGCAGCCTTTACAGCACAGCAGCAAGCTAAAACATGGGTCAGATTCAAATGTACCAACAAAACACCAAAATGGGGCAGAAATTTAAAATAAGCCATTACAAAAATAAATAAAGGAGGATGTGAATTTTAGGCACGCCTTGGAAATTTCAGGTGGATCAGACTGAATTTACTGAAGCTGGAATTCAGTCAATACGCTGGAGGCATATCAGCCTGGCCTAAATTAAGATAACTGCGAATGATTTAAGGGACTGACCAAGGGCTGGGATTGTACTCCATCACATTTCTGGTACTTTCAGATATATCATTTATGATAAGCAAGTGGGAATGATGGCTGTCACCCTCTGATCAGTGAGCAGATGGATCCCATATTTCAATAGGAAGTACAGCTACAAATGACACAGCCAGATAATGATGGCTTTTGCCAATAGCCTTTGATAGAATATCTTTTGTAATAAAATAAGATCCTTGTGTATGGCCTATAAAACAGCATTTCAGAAAAAGCTTTGAAAGGTTTTTATTTTTTCCTTTTAAATAATGTGCTTCTGCAACAATATCTACAAAGACATAGGCCAAATATTCAACATCTGTGAATCTTACTTCTTATTTTGAGCAGACACTTGGCACATTTACAGATGTATTTTCCCCCAAATAATACAAACCAGAAAACACATTATAATTTCCATTAGTTCTTTATCAAGAGAAAGGAAAAAATTCCATTAGTTTCATTTCAGTGTGAGATTCTTCATTCATTCTGCCACCTTTGAAACACTAATGATTATGACACTCACTACGACATGGGCCAAGTCACTCAGCTAGTTTAAGATTTACCTTATCCTAATATATTTTAGGATCTGTCATTAAAAATGAATCATGCATACATCTCTTATTTTTTCCAAAATTCAAAGATTCATCTCTGAAAAACCAGGGTGTGTGACACAATGCAACGCAGTATGAGACACAGAGCTGCCTTTCACACATACTGTCCTGGTCTGTGAAGTCCTGTCACTTCATTCAACCAACTGGCTGCACATTGCATAAAACAAAAGCTTCCCGTATTATGTCTGAAATTTTGGCAGTTTCTTAGTATTGTTTTCCTCTTCCAAATAACTTCTATACATTAATTTAATCCTACATTCTGCTATGAATAAAAAAGATCCCCTTCCAGTCTAAACAAAAGCAGAACATAACACAAACAAAAAAAGCTAGAAAATAAAACCCAGAAGTTTTAGTGTCGTGTGTGGAGAAAAGGGACACGAGCACTCATGATGAAATAGATTCTTTTAATAGGAACAGAGTAGAGTTGCATCAGTGTATAAAAGAGCATGTACTTCCTACCACTTATATTCCAGAGCATTTTCATTTATCAAAGTGGACCTTCATGTGCTGCTTTAGTGACATCTAAAAGGACCAAGGAGGAAGGTTGAAGTATGAAACAAGGGAGTTATGAATTCCTGAGATAAAGGCACCTCTACAAAGTGGAGTTTAGACAGAATTATGTGAAAACATTGTTACCCTCTTCATCATGTTTTCAATCCTACCATAGGGAAGGAACATTGAAACATACATCTCCTCAGAAATAAGGAGAAAGTATAACATAAGGAGAAAAATGCTTACCAGGTGGAATAAAAAGAGACAAAGGAAATAATATGCAGACTCAGAAGGGTTGATTATTGCCTATTCATGTTCTCCCACTATTTCTTTTTACAAAAGGAATAATTTGAAGTGAAAGGTGCAATATGCCCCAGCTGAAACCAGCACAGCCTGTTTCATGCAACATACTTTAATAAAAGTCCATTCCATGAGAATATGATCACGATTTGCTGACCTGGCAGCATATTCTCTACTGCATTATATTTTGTGTGGACAAGAGGTACAACAGCAGGAACTTGGACTCTCTTCTTCTGAGCCGGTCATAATTCCGGGTAAACAGATTCACATGGTTTTGGTTTTGTCCACAACATTGTCCAGGCAGAAATATCTGAGCATTCTGAAAAATGAAAAGCACTCTAACTTATTCCCTGTTTAAAACCTTGGGTTTGAATCTGTTGTTGTTTAACCCCAGCCAGCAACCAAGCCCCAGGCAGCCACTCACTCCCCCATCAGCAGGATTGGGGAAAGAATCAGAAAGGTAAAAGACAGAAAACTCATGGGTTGAGATAAAGATAATTTAATGGGGAAAGTAAAAGCTGTGCATGCAAACAAAGCAAAACAAGAAATTAATTCACTGCTTCCCATGGCAGGAAGGTGTTCAGCCATGTCCAGGAGACCAGGGCCACGTCACATGTAATCGTGACTCGGGAAAACAAACACCATCACTCAAAATGTCCCCCCTTCTTCCTTTTTCTCCCCAGTTTTATACAGTGAGCATGATGTCATATGATCTGGAATATCCCTTTGGTCAGTTGGGGTCACCTGTCCCAGCTGTGTCTCCTCTCACCCTCCCATTCACCCCCAGGCTCCTCACCAGCGTTGCAGTACAAACAGCAGGAAAGACCTCAGCTCTGCGTGAGCTCTGCTCAGCAGAAGCAAAAAATCTCCTTATTACCATCACTGCTTTCAGCACAAATCCAAAACATTGCCCCATAGTAGCCACTGTGAAGAAAATTACGCCAGTCAAAACCAGCACACAATCCAATTCTTGCAATCCTCCTCCTCTTTATCTAATGGCATCCTGCAGATGACACTGCAATGTACAACTGAAGCTCAAGCATATCCAGAATGTGTCTTTGCAATACAAGGGAGATACATGCAGAAAAGTGTTGTTTAAATAGCTAGATTGCCAGCCAATATGACTCACTGCCATGCTGTGGCACAACTCCTAAGCTTTAGCGGCTCAGTCTCCTGAATGAAAATTTGTATTCTGAATTTTATGACTGGGCTGCCTACACAAAGATGAAAAGGTTTTGAAAAGGTAGGGACAGAAAAGCAGCTAATGGTCAGATTAACAACACCTGTCCATCCTGCTTGTTCCCTAGAAAAGCAACTGGTAAGTTCTCATTTACCATGTTATGTTGGGTTTGCTCTTAGTGCCCCACTGACTCACACAAATCCACCAACCTCTGTGTATGCCACAGTCACAGCCTGTGCGGGTCACTTATGCAATTGTTTCAGATCCAACAAATTTTCGGAGCACGTCTCATCTCACATTAGATTTGCTGCCCTACACAGATATGTACATAGAGAATCAGAAAAAGGATGGGCACTGAATTTGCTGTTTTACGTTATCGAGGCCAGATCACTGTTTCTCATGTAACTGGGTGAAGTGGCAGCTTTTTTATATAAAAACCAGTAATAGATATATCTTCCTGTTTGGCATTCACTGGCGCAGCTTTCACAGTGCAGCCCATGCATGCCCCTGGTATACCCTAGTTACACCACACATATCCTACAGTCTAAACCTTAAAAATATGTTGGAAGACACAAATTGAGACACTCGCTGAATATTGACTAGTATCAGATTAATAAACAGGGAATTTCTAGTTTTTTCTTCATTAAAGTAGAATTATCAGTGTTTCCCACAACTTTCTTTTTACTAATCTGGAAAACTGCTCTTCAAAAAGCTTTCGTCCACTGCTGTGCTTTGGGAAATGGAGCAGTTTACCTTGGAGATTGACATCTGAAGGCTTTTCCTTAAAAGGCAACAACAATTTAATTCTGTGGCCCATCTTTCTCATATTACAGCATCACCCAAAATGTATATTACTTTGATTTAATAACAAAATGTTGTGTTTCCTTAAATAATAAACCTTAACGACAGTGACTCTCATGTGAGTATTTTTAAAAGCCTCCTATGTGTCCAAGCTGTCAACTTCCAGCAGTTTCAGAGCTGCACATGCCAACACCTGTGCTCAACTCGAAATCCCTGACAATGATCCATCCACAGAGACAAGCAAGTCTAGTACATGTTAGCAGATAGAGTCCAAACACTGAGTGTTTGTGGTTGTTTTCTTTATGAGGGAAAAAACAACAGCCAAGTTTACTTGGGAGAAAATTAGGGACCCCACCTAATAGTGAGAGAAGCAGAGAAGGAACAGATTGCTCCTTCCTGCATGTGGAAATGCACCTAACACTGGAAGACGTAATTGCAATGCAATGTACACTGGAAGATGTTAAAAGAGATAGCCATTAACACTTTTATTGCAAGGCAAAGAATCAAACTTTGGCCAAGGAGTCAAGATTTGTCATTTCCCATCCTAACAACACTTCAGTTTCATCTAGCAACTCTTAAAACTGCTTGCTAACTTTTTCTGTTTATATATTCAGTTACAAATTGTTATAAAGAATTTAAAGCAAAACCAGGGAGGGAGATAATGTGTATTAGCAATTCATAAATTGTCCTGTCTAAGCAGGTGTGCATTTTTGTTCACTATTTGATGAGCATTCCTGCAGCAATGTGCTTGGGAACTGCAAATTCTCTGTCTGCAACACTATCACTAATACCCTACACAGTAACTACCCTGGATGCAGTGGTGCAAAATATATGAACCCCTAAGTATCCCCTGAACCATGTTTTACTTTGCAGAAATATCAATTATTATGAACAGCCTGTTAGATCCCAGTTGCTTGTTTTCACAGTTCATATGGACTCTGTGTGTGAGCAGGTCCCAGAACACTTCCTGCCATTTGAATCATGACGGGCTGGATTTTACCTCATTGCTCTTACTTTAAGCAGAGATTTCCTCAGCTAACAGCTCTTCTGGATTCCAAGGGCCTGAAAAGAGGCATCACACACAGAAAAAAGTGGAGCAGGGGGAGCTCAGGAAGCCAATCAACGCTGGAAATGTTTCTGAGTAGCTACAGAAGAGCTTGTGCGCTTCTTCCTGAGACTCATCACTAATTGTCTTGTAGTCTGACCTTGCTAAACTCTTACAGAGAAAATGACATATTTCAGCTTAATTAGCATTTGTTTCCTTGAGTGCACACAAACCAGTGCTGCATTTAAGCTCTTACCGAGCCTGTGGTGTCAGAAAGAAGCTGAAGGATTTCTTTCGTTCTTTCTCTCTCTCTGACACCCGACTCTGCTAATGAACGTGGCTAATCAGCAGGCTGTGCAGAGCACCTCTTCTCCTGCAGGAGCTGGAAGTGCTTTACCAGCTGGATGCAGAACCAGATCTGGGACACGCTGGCAGAATTCCCACTTACTTCAATGGGACAAAGATTGATCCTACATGAGACATTATCAACGGCAGCCACCTGCGGGGAGGGAGTGGGGGAGCACAGGGGAGGGAGAGGGGGAGCACAGCAGCTGCTTAGCAGGGCATGGTAACACAGAAACGAGAGTTCAGGCTCGGAAATGAGGAATACCATATCCAATTGCAACTGCAGGTGGAATTTAGGTGAGCAGAATGCTACTGCCGCAGTTGGGATTTGGCATCAGCTTTCAGGCCAGCAGTACCCCGAGACCTTTCCCAGCAAAGGGTCAGAAGCACAGTGGTCTAATGGACACAGCATGGGACTGGGAAACAGGCATCCTCGAGTGCAGCGATGCGGCTGTCCTTGGAAATAACATGCTGACCGTCTGGTAACAAATTAGCCTCCTTAACCTCTCATAAATCCCCTGAAACACAGGGTGCTGTGCTGAAGGCTAGAACAGGAGGTGGACCAGTCAGCCTATTTATTTTCCTGCCTAAAGATATTTTTTTTCTCAAAAATTACCCTCTCCCCGTAACTGTGGACAGATGCAGCAATGCCTGATTAAAAAAGTGAACAAACCTTCCTTCTCCCCAGTTATCCCCGCTCTGAAAACACTTTGAGGGATGTGAGACAATCACACTCAGAGCCAAAAGTGCTCCTGAGACAGCACAAGATGGATGGGTGATCAGTTAGGCTTGAGGGTAACTTTAAAGCACAATGTCAGCGTAGTCCTTAAGGACAATGGATTAAAAAGCTATTATTGAATTTAAATTAGTAAGCATAGAGTTACCTATTGTATATTGCTCTCCATGTATCAATCGAAACCACTGTGCAGCCCACGGCTTCTCTAAGCTGTCTGTAAACTCACTCTGTCGGCCTCAGGAACATCCTCAGTGGAGCGGTGAATCTCAGACAGTCCTCGCTCAGGAAAGACTTCTAAGTAAAACATTTCGGATTACTGAACCTTGCATTAACACCCCTGCCATTTCCATAACATGCTGCTGACTTTGTTTTTCTGAAATCTTGTGTTTTACTCTGTAGTTTTACATGGGTTTAAAAAAGAGGCAAAATCTCAGATTTTTCTGTTTATTATAGTACTAATGAAAAATACATTTGTTTCAGTTACTTTTGCATGTGAGATTGAAATATTTAATAAACCAACAGGCCTGGGAAAAACGTAGCTTATTTAAGCTATGCTTCAGTTGGAATATCAAATCAATGAGATCAATGACCTGCAAATAGATGTACAAATATATTGTACATCTTTTTTATTCTGTTGTTTGTTTGCTTGTGGGGTTTGTTTTGGTTTTTTGGTGTTTTTTTCTGTTGGTTTTTTTTGCAAAGAGAGATTTGAAAGTGCAGATTAAAAATATCTTAAGAAAAAAATTCAGAAATTAAAAAATATACCTTCTATAAATCTACTTGTAACTTCAACTTGGATTAGGAGAATGGCACTATGGTCTTTAAACTCTCAGTATAGTCATTTAAGCCATAAGATTTTGTGCCTTACAAATGGACTATGATGTTTCCATACCAAAATGCATTCAAAGCTTTCTGTTCCTCTTACTGCTTTGTCATATATTACACCAGCAGAAGGCATCTGGCTTTGGGCATGGTTCCTTTTAGTGGGAGAAATAACATGAAAAAAAAAAAGAGGACACAAGAAGCAAACCAAACACACACATACACACAAAACAAAACAAACAAAAAATAACCAACCAACCAATCAACCAAAAAATCCCCAAATCCCAAAAAACCGAGACCACCAAAAGAGGCTGTCCCAGAAAAATCAAACAAATGAAAAACACTCCACTCCCCTGAAAAATATCCAAAATCTAGCCAAAGCGCTCCTATACCATAGGAGGAAGGGAGCTGAATATGAAGTACCACCAAAACTGAGATGTGTCTGGGCCCCTTACAAATACCACAGTCCATGTTTGGACAGATTATTTTCTTGGCTTGTACTGTCTTAACTATTGGATTAATATTGGATCAGCAGTCCATATTTAAAAAAAAAATCACCTGGAAACGTTTTGTTGTTTTTTGGGGTTTTTTTTATATCATGTGGAAAATCTTACACTTTCAAGCACAAAGTACTTTGATTTTAAATTATACACAGCAACCACATTAGCAAAAAGAGAAAGGAGAGCTCTCAGCAACAGTCCCAAAATTTTTCCTTGTAAATGAAAACTCCATCTGGTCTCCAATTTACCTCACAGTGTCTGGTTCGCATCTGCAACTGAATTCTAAAGCTAATGCTTAGGAAAGTCTTGGTCTGAAGGCAAACTGTGATACTATGACTGTGTAGGGATGTTTAAATGTTGCAAGACACCTGATTCCAAAGCACTCCTCCATATAAAACTGAGGTTATCTGTTAGACCAGAGTGTCTGAAAGGCAGGAGACCATGAGCTTAACTGAGGGAAGAAAAGATCAAGCAAGTAGAAAACAAGTCCTGCTACAGCTGTCACACCAGATGTTTCGGACACACATTGGCAAGGGATAACCTCAAGATTACAATTTGTTATGTATCCTTACCTGTACAAAAAAGGAAAACAAATACTGGTGTTTCTAACACATTTTAGTATAACCACTATTTTGATATATGGAAATAAATCTTACAAATCTGTTTCCTAGAATTTATAATTTAACTCTTTTCACATGACTTCATTTTTTCTACTGTAATGAACTTACTTTACAAACCTCGAAATCTGGATTACAACTGCAAAGAATGTCACACTTCAGGTAATGACAGAAGCCTAGGTCAGGGTAATATTAGCAACACTATGGTAAAATATTACAAGAGAGACCATTTAAAGTTTATAAAATGTAACAGAATATATTAGAGAGACATGTGGGCTTAATTTTCCATTCATGCAGATGTAATTTCTTAGACCTCCATGTCTCTATAGCTGCGTGCAAAAAGAACCAGGCCAATACACTCCACAGAGCAACACATAGACTTGGGTGTTGACCACCAGACTATAAATAGATTTTACTGTACTTGGGCTTCAATTCAGTTCCAGAAAGATTTTAATCTCTGCTGTCAATGGATGCTGAGATGAACCTTTACTCTTGAAATAATATTTGCCTTTTGCAAATTAACCTCTGTTACAAAATAAACAGAAAATAAGACATTTGTATATGCACTCCTGTACACATATGCTCGTCTGAAAAAAGCCAGCAAACTCAATTTCCATTAGTTGCTATTAGATATTGAGACATTATTGCAAGACACAGGCTCATTACATGATCAACGAGTAATGATAACAAATAATTATTCATTATCTGAAACGTTAAATGAAGATCAATACCCATAATTGTTAGAATAAAAGGTTCATAGCATTTGAACCGTAGGGATCTTCTGATCTCAAAAGCACAAGAACCAAGGGATACCTGTTGCACTTAGCCTAATTACTTCATTAAGAATGGCATAAGAATGAGGTTCAAAATCTACATATGAACTGGAACGTATTCAAGTTCTTAGATACCTCAAGCAATATAAGCTTAACTGCTTACAGTATTTGCTTATGGCATGAACACACATTCACACCTGTTGTTGGAACAGTTTCCAGTAACAGAACTAGTTTATCACAATAAGTGTTAATACTTTATTCCTTTTTCTGCTAATCCCATTTTCTGTTTATTTTAACTGACTGCAAGATCGCTGCAAAATTTAGAGCCCTGCTGGGCTTTAAAGTTTGTATCAGTTTTCAACATTTTTATAACTACAGCTAGCATTGCCTTGGCCAGCCCTGACCTGTTGCTGAAGTAGGGTCAATGGAAAGGTTTTATTGAAGAAAAAGATAATGTATTAATAACTGTTCTCACATCTGAAAGTATATTGAAATAAATATCTTGTATCATATAGAATCACAGAATGAAATCATAGAACCATCAAGTTAAGACAATTTAGTCCAACCACCAGCCCAGCACTGCCCCTGTAACCCCTGAACCACCAAACCACGTCACCCAGTGCCAGATCCAGACACCTCTTAAACACCTCCAGGGATGGCGACTCCACCACCTCTCTGGGTAACCTATTCCAACGCCTGATCACCCAGACACCTACAATTTTTTTTCTAATATCTAACCTGAATCTCCCCGGTCTCAGCTTAAGGCCATTTCCTCTGGTCCTCTCACTGAAGACATGGCAGAAGAGACCAGCCCCCGCCTCACTACACCCTCCTTCCTGGAGTTCTGCAGAGTGGCAAGGTCCCTCCTCAGCCTCCTCTTCTCGAGACTAAACAAACCCAGCTCCCTCAGTCGTCCCTTATAAGATGCTTTCTAGGCCTTTCACAAGCCTTGTTGCCCTTCACTGGACACGTTCCAGTACCTCCTTGCCCTTTTCAAAGTTGAAGGGCCCAGAACTGGACACAGCACTCGAGGTGCGGCCTCACCAGTGCTGAGTACGGCGTAAGAGTCACTACCCTGGTCCTGCTGGCCACACTATTGCTGATACAGGCCAGCTCTTGGCCTTCTTGCCCGCCTGGGCACAGCTGGCTCATGTTCAGCCACTGTCAGCCAGCCCCTCCAGGTCCTTTTCTGCTGAGACACTTTCCAGCCACCGTCCCCAGCCTGTAGTGCTGCAGGGTTTTATTGTGGCCAAAGTGCAGGACTTGGCATTTGGCCTTGTTGAACCTCATGACATTTGGATCAATGCACTAAGGGTTCTGTTTAAAAGCTACAGTTGCTAAAGTGGAGGCAACTTTTTTCCACTCTGGACCAAAAATTCATTCAACTTAAATTTTTATGGAGCTCTTGAAGGAGGCAAGTTTTATCTTAACTATGGGCCTGTTGTGGCTCATAGTGCAGCTCACAGCAGCCCAGCTGATCCCCAAGTCTTTGATTTGAAATTTAAGCAGACTTCAAGTTGAACCTCTAAATTATACAGAAGATGAATTTTTTTTTAAAAAGAGTGGGTTACTCCCCTGTTAGTTTCTGGTCTAGCTCATCTTCTAGCTCATCTTCTGAATCTCCCTCTGGGACTGAAGGTTGTGGGAAAGACTCACAGCTCCTCCACTTCCTGTTCCTGGGTTTGTATTGTTGAGTCCTGCCTAACAAAACCCTGCCTTACCTCCAGTAGTGATTCTCAATCTATCCCTCCCATTCCTGAGTCTCCAAGGTCCACCAGCCTCCTTGCATGTGTGCTACCTGCTGTGTTTGAGATGTGCTACCCCTGCCAGCCACAGCATTCATCTTACCCACTGTACCAAAACACGGACTTTTATCTATGTGGGATTATTAAATATGTTCCCTGGGGTGGCATGAACCCAATGCAACACACTGGTTTGGAGGATATTGAATTTATTTCCCATGATGGAAGAAGTCTTATACCTCACTTGGGGTTTCATGCTACCACTGTATCCCAGACTGATGAGGTCATTTCTTTAAGAAGAATATCACTGCAAGAATATTTTAAATAAAAGAAATGAAAGTGGTTTTTAAGAGCAATAACATTTTAATTCAATCATTAAAATCTGATGTTCCCAGTACGGAGACCCTTATCCCAGATTTCTACTAAAGTCGGGGGGGGGGCAGGGTTCATGAGTAGAATACAAACTCCCCCAATCATATCTAAACATAAATTAGATAATTTAGTTTTCATGGAGGAGAAAAAGTATGAAAGAAGACCCTGCTTTGCTTTTTTATGAAGTAGGCAAACGTGATGAGAGTTGTCTGACAGCCAATAATTGAAGTACTACATCACCACGGATGAGAAGAGTCGATCCCTTGCCAGCGCATGCGAATGCAGCCCACCTGCCATTCCATAAAGTTGGTGTGGTTCCACTCATTTCCTAAAGGTCCAAGTCAGAAAAATGGGACTTTGCGGACTGATAAAAATCTAATAAGGAATAGCTGGGCAGGCTCTGTATGGTGACAGCATAACCTCCCAGCCAAGAATATTAAGTATCCCCGTGCTTTATATGTAGTAGTTTAATACCCCCCCACACCTTCTCTAAGTAGTCTTAATTGGCCTTAAAATCAAGGTACCCAAATTGATGAGCCTCTTGTGAAATGCCTGGTCTACATTATTTTGCAGCAAAAAAGCCAAAAAGTTCTCTGCAAGTTCTCAAAGTACTGTACAACTGTTTAATATCTTCAGCAACAGGCTTTCTGCTGATTAAAGGTCCTGTGCTGAGAAATTCCCTTCTCCCCACAGATGTATTTTATAATATTTAGCACTCAGTGCTTTACACTATCAAAGCATTGTACGCATGCTATCTAATACCTCCTAATTAACTCATACATCTCCTATTAAAAAAGCATCTAAAATTAATGACATATGGTATTGCTGGCTTTTGTACAACACATGCAAATGCAGCTTTCGGGTTTTACAAGAAACGTGGGTAAGCTGAGATTCCTTTCTGAAATCTGACAAACACTTTGCCATACCCGACTTTCAACAGAGAGGAAATGAACAACGATGCAAATTGGACCTTCACAATTATAGATCTGTGACTGAATGTGCACACAAACACCAGCACGGGCAAGGACTTCAGAGCCAACAGTTTTGGTCCCTTAATGAGGTGCACATCAATTGCACGGGTTTCCCACAGACTTTGCTCTCAAGATCTGCAGAATGCATGAGAAACAAGTAAAGTCTGTCATTTTGGTATCCATCAAAGCTCTCTTCCATGTGAGGAAGTGGCTAATTTGTCATTTCACACTCAAAAAGGCGTGAAAGGCAAAACGGAGGGAGGTTAGATTGAAGAGAGGAGAGGGGGGCTGTGACTCATGAGAGGAGACAGTAGGCCTGATTTTGAGCTTGTGTTTGTTGCTACATATCAGGAATAAAATAAATGAAATCATATTGATGTAAAATAAACAAGAATGACACCAGTGTTTCTCTCTTATATGGAAAAATTTACATTATTAAACCCAAAATATGAACCAAGGAACAAGGAACACTTTACAAATGAAATTATGGTATATAGCAAATTTCTAACTTACAGGTTTTATTTACACATGGACATCTCTTATTTAATTATAATAAAAGTATTAATTCCAACAATGCACATTTTCAACTTAAAAATACATAAGACCTTTGAGAGAAAATCCCAAAGAATACACACATCTGAGGAATGTCAGCTCTGTGTCAAGAGCACTGGTCTCAGCCACTAATTATTTTCCCTCATCGTCTTTCATTTTAGCCTTGTTGTTGTCTTTTAATTTTCTTTTCCTCCGCATAAAACAAAGCCAGCAAGGGGCCAGAGAAACAGTCAGAGTCAAACCTTTAGAGACAGGAGAGGTGCAGGCAGGAATCCCATTATTTGGTAATAGGATTTGTGCACATACCTCCCATGGACCACTTAGGAAATTTACTCCCAAGCATCTTGGTGGCAATTTCAATTAGAGTCAACATTTCATTTCAGCAGATGGACTGCAAACTGGTGGCCACTCAAACACTAACGAGTAGCGCTCTGTAATTCCCCTCTCTTAAACTATGATTATGCTTTTTTTTTATGGGGAGAATGAATACTGTCCCTAAGCCAAAAGTTAATTTGATTTTTTGCTGTGCCTCTCTGTGCTAGCAAACCCCACCCATGTGCCTGTATACAAGCCCAGTGGGTAAATTAGTGGGTATTTCTGCAGATCTGTCACACATTTCTACCATGCTTCTTATTCAGAAAGATGCCAAAGAACTGGAAATACAACTGCCTTCCCCTGAAATGCAGCCACCTCTGGGGTGGAATGTGGCAGCAAATGTTAATATGGGAACACAGACACTAAATCCTATGTGAAAATTATGCAGGAAGTAAAGAACACAGTTCACGCAGTCTAAGGCTACCCAGAAATTAACTAAAAGTGTACAACTTTTCTTTTTTAATGAATGCATTTGAAATTATTGCCTGGTGTGTGGTACTCCAATAAGGAACCTCTCATTTGGTACTGAATCCCCCTGTACAGTCTCACACTGATTAATAGTGATGGTAAGTTTTCTGATTTCAATAAGAAGCAGTACTAATTCATAGGCAAGATGCACAAAACCAGAACACAGTATTTTTTTTTTTTCCATGAAAATGTCCTTTCTTTAAATAACATTTGCAAACTATGTCGATGGGGGCCTGGCTGGCTCATGGTGCCTTCGGTTTCGCTTTTTTTTCATCTCCTGCACATGCTTCCACTTGGCACCACCTTTGTTCCGCTGCCGCCGCTTCTCCCGGTGCCACATCTGTTCACAGTATTCATCCAGGCTAAAGCTGGGGCTGCTGACGAGCTGGATGTAGTCCTTGTACCTCAGCCGGGACTCCGTCAGCAAATCCCTCACCCGGCCCTCCTCGTCCTCAGTTTTCTGAGTGCTTTCCATTTGTCCATTCTCAATGACATTTAAATTCAGCTTCACGATGGTGTGGACAAAGGTGTGCTCCTGGGCTTTGCAGAAATAGGCTCCTGCGTCCCTTCTTTGCAAGCTGCGGATCAGCAGCCCATGCTCTGTCTTAATGATCCTTTCGTCAGCCTTCAGCTGTGGGGTTGGACAAAAAAGAACACAGGAGGTGAGTCTCACTGTCAAAACGAGATGTGTGTCAGTGCTGTGCTGAGGGGGAGAGAAGGCCCGGCTGGCACATGGCGTGTCCCATCCCTACGGTGCTGGCACATGGCAGGACCTGTGCAGCTGGGACAGATGCCAGGAGATCCTTCAAGCTCTGAGTTCTGTTCCTAACTATAAAATCTGGATCAGGGACATCCAGCATGCAGTAGCAAAAGACACGTGCTGTACAGCTGACAGGACAGACAGGAACACTCATCACACCGCAGTGCAGTGAGTGAGGCTGCATGCTCCAAGGACGGGGAGCTCTTTACTGCACAGATCCCATTCATCATTTAACTGCTCCTTCTAAGGTGTCTGTAACACACCCAAAATACCAGAGTGCTTGTATATATCTTGAGTACTGAGGTCCTGTTACAATGAGTATAAATACCACTACTGATTTTTAAGGTGAAATGTTGTGGTTCTGAGCTTCCTCAACTGAGTTTTACAAAAGGAAGTTGATCCTGGCTTTGCCTCACTGAGATGTGATTAAAAGCAGGCAATGAAGTTGGATAGATACAACAAAGTACAATTCTTCTATTGTTAAGATCTGTGGCAAATAAGTTAGCAAAAAATAAGAACAAAAAAAGAAAAAACAAACAGAAGAATAAGATTGCAAGTGCGAGCTGAAGTCTGTCAGTGTGGAGCTGTACTTTCATTTACGAATGGAAATATTTCAAAAAATGCAGGATCTCACAAGTTAAAAGTAAGGTGTACCTTAGATGAGTAACACTGCCAGGTAAATTATGTATCTGGTAATCTGAAGATTATTTCCCAAGTAACCTAAGTCAAAAAATAACATTACCCAACCCCAAAAAAAGAAAACAAAAAACAATAAAAAACCCCACCCCCTACCACACCACCTCCCCCCAAAAAAAACCACCAAAAAAAAACTCCACAGGAAAAAAACCCAAAAACCAGGATGGGGGCACTGGGCACCTAAACATTTTTGCAGCTGGGAAACACAGAAGGTAAGTGATTTGCCAAAGACCATATAAAGATTAGAAGCAGGGTGGAAGTACAAAGCAGAGCCCTGACCCCCGATGTCCAGCACCAGCATTTCCTTTGAAAATGACACCGGTCTAGTCCGGAGCTGTTCCCTCCCGGGCGTGCTGTGCTCTGCTGCCACGCAGAGGCTGCAGCACAGCCCGGCACCCACGGCCCGGAGCGCTGCTGACGGCACTGCCGGTGGCATCGCTGCTTGGGGAGAAACTCCAGCTCGAGGCTGAGGAGTGGGTTTAAGAAAGGGGGGTCTGGGGGCAGAAGGAACCAGCACAGGATCTGGAAAATTTCCCAGAGTGCACATCTGACCCTCCAGCAGACTTCAGAGGATGAAGATCAGGGAGGCATAAAGATGACTAAATTAGATTTATTCACAGTGGGTAAGCTATGCACTGTTTTTTTATGTAAAAAATCTGCACACGATTCCCTCTGCTGCTCCATGGGAAAAAATTTATACATACATATGATTCTCCATCTGTTATGATTCTAACTCACTAGCGATTTATCATAATAGAGTCTCTAGGAGCAAAGAGATGGATGAGATGACCTTGCAGGGCTTTTAGCTTTACCCTCTTCTAAGTCATGACAATGACTTTGGAATCACTGAAAAGTTTGGGAGACCATACTGAGATCACCAGAAAAAACAATACAAATAAATATAATATAACCAGAGAGAGAGTTTTGTTTCCTACTGTTTCAGCTGCAACAGTCTTCAGTAACACATGGATTAGACAGGTATGTAGGTAAGTCATATGGATGGGTGGATATAGGCCTACGTACTGCCACTGATATGAGAGTGGCAGAGACAAGAAATCAGCTGCTACAAAACCAGGTCAGATTGTGGCTCTGGCTGCCTGCTTCTGTGGCCAAATTTTTTTTGCTTCTGCCTCCAGTTGTTAGTGTTGAGAGCTTTAGTTTCATTGTTTGTAAACTGTGTATAAGCATGTCTACTCAATACCAGGAGGGTGAAATGAAACAAATTTCAGGAAATTCCTGGAAAATCGATTGTCCTGACAACAGGTGCTACATGACCACAAGCTACTTCTGATTTATCACACTGAGTTTAAAACAGAGAAGTTATGGTCAAGCCACAAGCACATGAACAGAAGATAGCAGGGAGACAGACTAGAAAAGTCTACTCTTCCTTTGCACAACCCACAACATAGGGCACTAGCCCTCGATTGGATCAGCTACTGATACTTCATTCCAAGGAAATATATCTTTTTAACAGTAAAAACGAGCATAAAATGTATAAAAGAACCCACAAATAAGGAGCTGTAGGCAGAAATATGTCTAGGGCAGGTGTTTCCTTGTGGTGCTGTGCTCCACAGAGAGAAGCAGGAGCAGGGGTCAGGCGGAAGTGTTTGGAGGCCTGTCTGTTGCAACACAACAAGGAAACCCCTCTTTCTTCTGTCCAGGCTTCGTATCAGCATGAAGATCTAAGTTTGAGAAATCGAGGGAAAAGCACGGGAAGAAGCAGCGAACTTCCAGACATTTGTGTTTCATAAGGCACTGTGCAAAGACCAAGTTCCCACATTGAGTGAGAACAGGACTGATCTCTTTGAGCCTGGGGCTTGCTGCAATCACAGCAGTAGCATCTGCCTGCCGGTGGCTCTGCCAGTATTGTAGTCTAGAGCGTCTTGACAGCTGTGTACCTCCCACACTTGGAAGAGCTCCAGCTGGCTGTTCTGGCTGGCTGGGTGCCAGTCCAAAGTGCCCTCACTAGGGCTTCGCCTATTTTCAGTGAAAGAAAGGCAGAATAATGGCAGATCTAGACTTGAAAAGATCACTAGACCTTGAAGTCCAGCACCCTGCTACTCATAACTATTTACCATTTATGTAACAGCCATCACTCTCCAGTCATAAATGTGTTAACTGAGGGAGCTGTCCCCCCATCTGCCTTGGGATACTGCAGACAAAGGTAAAAATCTAAATTGTTTGTGTCCCTTAATCCCAGCCCATCATGACTCCAATTTTTGATGAAGCAGCGTTGCTACACAATGTCCTGTGTCAACTTTGGACATTGATTTAGGGCGACTGTCACCTCTTCCTCTGTGCCTTCATTGTTCATTCCTTTTCTATCCTCTGGCAGGATAAAATTATGGCTCCGATTTCACACATATTCAGCAACACTTCATTACTGCTTTCCCCCCTCACTTCTCTTTTTAGTATCCTGTTTATGTTGTTTTACCCACAGGTTCAGATCTCCTCCTGTCTTTCCTCTCTACTTTCCTCCCCACAGGGCTCTGGAGTTTCATAAACACCTGGCATTTCATTACTTGGTAGTAGATCTTTAACCTTTCACTTGAATGCTTAATGTGGTCTTTGGTTCCTGACCTATAGATGTAAAATGTATTTTATTAAATTTTGAGTAGAGTAAAAAGATTAGTTAGATAAAAGACATTTTGTTTTTTCAACTGTGGATTCTCTCTTTTACCCCCCCACCATGTCAAAATCAGTAACTCTTCTGAAGTATTTCTAAATAGGATTTAACAATTCAGAAGTGCACAGGCTTAAATTCATAAAAGCTTGTTGACATGTGCTTAAATTTGAGCATACAATAAAACTTAAACATGAGAGACACACTTTTGTTCCATAAGAAACAACTTGCAAATCACAAAAAAATAAAGTAATTAATTACCAATAGCTTTCTTCTCTTTGTGAAGTGGGAGCAGGTTTTTGACAATATCATATGAATAAATAGTACTTTTGATCCTTCATGATAACCACAAAAGTTTTCCAAATTATATTACCTGGATTATGGCACATGCCATAGATAATGGCAGGATCTGCCAAAGGGAAAAGATACAAATCTAACACCTGATTTTCACAACCTTAATTTAACAATGGAGAAAAAAAAAGTATTGCCAATAATGATGGCAAATCTTTAAACAATCAGTAAGATGGAAAACAACCAAGGATTTGAAAGTGCTGTGGCACCAGGTTAGGTCAATGCTTTTTGTCCTTTGCTAATGATGTGTTTAGATAGCTCCTTCTTTACAAATAATTCACATGTCAACTCTTTCACAGTTAAAACACTGCACCTGTCTGGGAGAAGAAAGTGGCTTCAAAGCCTGCCTTCCCTCATTAATCAACATGTGAAAAAATGTTAGAGGTAAAGCTGGACTAATCATGGGTTAGCTGCAGCCCCTGAACAAATTGAGAGGGGGAGAAAAGAAAATGAGGAACATTTGCTGAGAATTCAAATTCATCTTTGTTTTTCTATTGTTCTCTTTTTCATCTTCATCATTTGGCTGGAAATAAAGACCACTCTAGGGTTTTTCTGACAGTATTGTTACACACGACTTTGTTTCTCTTGTATGGGAAAATAATCATTTAGCTCCAGCACAGCTGTAGAGTTAATTTTTTTTTTTTTTTAACATCTTTTTTTATTTACCAACAGCCTCAGGAAAAATGAAGAATGTGTTGCTGGTACAATGTCATTATGGAAACGCATGATTCTTATTAGCTTCAAGGTGAAGTTGAATTCTTATTCTGAGACTAAACTTTAAACTCTTCCACTCCTACTGCCACCCCAACATATCCAAATCAAACCAGAAACATCACATGCTAAATCTCAGTTCAGAGTTACTTCCTTCCATATGAAACTGTCAAAAATATTAGTCTTAAGAAACTCAAGGTAACAGGGAAAAATAAGTCAATGAGTCATATAATAAAATAAAAGAGTGAAAGCATGAGAACTGTAAGTACTGCTTAGGCTGCAGAATGAGTCTTCCCCCCCCCCTCCCCCCACTCTCTTGAGCTCTTTCTCATTGACCTAAAGATTCAAACACAGAATGAAACTCCTCTGACAGAAGGTACTACTGGAAATTCAGTCCTTGTTGTATGTCCTCTACCTTACTCAGCAAACACTCAACTCTTAGATTTCAGAGCTGGCACTGAATCTGTGGCCTTTATTCACAAGATGCTGCTGACCAGATGTTTGTAACAAAGAAAGTCACCATCATGACGCAAAAACCACCAGATGCAAAAAGATATGGAATTGTGTCTTGGATAAACTGAAAAAAATGCTTCAAATGTGGAATGAAAAATTATCTCTTTGCTCTAATGGGGGAGCTAGGTCACAATGTTGTGCCTTGCAAAATGTCCTGTCCAAAAGTGGGTCCAACTCTTGTATCTACCAAAATATCAGATCATCATTAAGTTGGGTCCATCAGGAAAACACAGCCTGGGTTCTGGGGCAGGAATATGGAAAGGGAGAGAACTGCTGAAGAAGAAACTGGAATGTCCCCATGCGTTTGGGTGGATTTACTTTCAGCACCAGGTACACACAGAGCAGAAGGAAGTGAGTTAAAAGTGACCTGCACCTATTCTGTCACTTTAGACTGTGTGGTTTGTTCTGTCCCCTGCCAGGGGAGGTGGCAGCTTGGCAGACCTGAAGCCACAGGAGTCTCAGGGTGAAGTGCAGCCTATAGCAGGGGGGGTTCTGCTTTTCAGAGCAACCAGGCACCAAAACTAATGGCTTTGTTTTTGCAGTCCTGACACTTATTATACACATTTAAAAAAAACACAGGAAATTTTTTTTGAGAAATAACTAGAATCTGTTTTAAGCTTCAGAAAGCTTCAGCAGTTTAAGACCCTATGAACAGATGACGTCCCCAGAGTTTTTTATGAACTCCAGGCAGTGAAACACTCTCCGTCATCCCAGTGACTAACCCTGCACGCCCGGGAACAAACGTGATCAATTGCGTGAGCAACACTAACCACAAAAGCACTAGATATTTGACTCCTGACCTTAAAACAGCCCTAAACTACAGGGAAATGTACTCCCACTGGCAGCAAAATGACCTGGTGACAGCTTCTGTACCACAGGAGATCCTGTCCCTCCCCGCAGGTTGCTCTGCCTGGAAGTCACATTCTGAACCATGACCTTAGGGGTGAAATGTCGGGGACATCCTGCTGGGACAAATGCTTCCCCATCTAGCCTGGATTTTGCCCTTTTCCTTCCCTCAGGAAGCTGTAGTGCATGTCTGGGACAGTGCAAAGCCATCTATTTGTAAAGCCAAGTTTAAAGACTTGCTGAGACATTACAGTTCCAGCCCTGGAACTAAAAGTCCGTAACCTAAGTTCCAGGTGCACGGAGTCATTTGCAAAGCATGGTATCATCATCACAATAAGTTACACTGCTAAGACATGCACTAGAAAAATGTACAGTGTTATTTGAGAAATGTGCTGCAGGAAGGGAGAGAGAGAGCAGAAAATATAATTGTAGTGGGAAAAGTTATGGTAAGGCACTGGTTGAGCAAAAATCAAGCTATACATTAAATCTGACCACACTGTTTCTGTCACGTATGGTATTTTTGTCAGATTGAAGTACTTTGAAAAAAGAGTCAATTACTCTGATGTTTGGATTTTCTAGAAAGGTCTCCAATTAGACTTTTATACTGAGGAACTCATTTTCACTTACAAGTCAAGTTAGAAAACCTGAAAACCTCAATTTCTGGATCTGTAAATTATCAAGTGATTAACATTTTAACCATTTAACCCTTATTCCAAATAGGAGGAGTGATTGTTCAGCATATCTACAGATCTGATCATTTATTTAGGCATCCATATATGAAATTAGGAGTTTAACCTTAGGCATTTGAAAACATGCAATTTCTAGACTAATATATTCATCTAAAAAGTTATATTCATTAATATAATAATTAATTCATTTATATTCATTAAAAAGTTTTTTAAAAGCTTTGTTTTTTGTTTTTTTCTAAAAAATTATATCTACCAATATGATATGTGTCAACTGAGTTTGCTCAGAAGTTCAAATTCTTAGGATCTTGAAACTAACCTGGTTCAAAATACTAGAAATTGTTGCTATTAGAATTTTCTGGCAATATTAAAAAAAACTAATAGCTACACACTGTCTTTAAGCAACCTGATCCTCTAATCATCATTTTGTGCATATGCATTTCTCTAGGCTATTATCTTCAGACTGGGAAAAAAAAAATCCAACCAAAAAAAAACCCAAAACCCCACAACTAACAAAACCACACCAAGGAGCTGAGGTATATGTGTTCCAAATTCTTTTTTACCAAAGTTATATCACAGAGGCACTGCTGTGACTTTAGGTACAATATGTGGCGAAAAGCTATTTGCCTACTTGTAACATTCATAATGCAGAAAATCTGTGTAGATTTCTCCTTCAAATTTTTTACTAAATTTGCCTCAAAAGTTAATCTAGGCTTTTAGCAAAGATTTACTTTTCTCATGCAAACAGATGTCAGGCTGTTTACACAGAGCAAGCCCAGAAAACACTGCTGTAGAGGGCTGCTGATGTGCAGAGATGAATGCCGTGTGCTGGCTGGGGCTCCGAACACCACCACACGTGAGCTGGCATTCCCTAACTCCCTCTCAACATGCACATCCTTGTCTGTCCGGCAGTGTTGGACGTCACCATGCCTTGATCACTGGCATTTGGCTCAGAACAAGGAGGAGGGGCCAGGTCACTGCCACAACAAAGCTTTTGGAAGCACAAAGCATGGCAACAAATAGTGTAAGCCTTAATTTAGGCTATGCTACACAGGCTAGCCCACCACAACTTTGCTCAGAAGTTGGTTTGACCTGCAGTTTGTTCTACAGTCAAACACGACAGCTTGAGCTTGGCTTCATGACCTTCAGAGGCCTATCTGAACCTGTGATTCAACTGATAATATATTTTTCCCTACATTGACACAGATAAAACTCAAAAGCAGCCCTTCAAAAGAGGCTTTCAAGTATTGAAAGTGTGATTTCTTATGATATAGAAATATTACATTCTTCACAAGGAACTGGCTGCTTTATGTAAAGATTGTAGCTCTGTTTGAGAAGCTCAGGCACATGGCATAGTTGCAATACATTGTTCTTAAAAATCATTAAGTCTTCCCAAAACTTGGCATAACTTCCTCTTCAGAAAAAAGAAGAAGTAAAAAAACACTCAAGAAAAAAAAAATGACAAAAAACCCACAACCCCCTCCAAAAAGTCAAAAACCTGTTAACTATGTGCTTAAATTTACTTAAAAATGAGTCTTTAACCCACAGTTAGAATTAAGAAAGTACTTGATTCCCTGATCGACTATGTGAATGCATTTACAAAATGCTGCCTCAGTGAAGTTGAGCATAGTCTTCTGTACAGGACAGTAAAGGTAAATCCATTACAGCACAATTAATGACCATAGGTCTTTAAATGCCAATACACTTCTAGCTGGGTGTGCACTTCAACTCCTGTGGCTGAGAGAGTTCTTGGCCACCTGATCAGAAGGCAATTTTTTTTTCCACGTATGGACTACAATGGAGGTTAGAGGTGGTATTTCAAAAGAGTGATCTCTTTCTTTTGGTGTTTAATGAACCTGTCTATAATTTAATTAAGCTTTGTGAATCCAAAACATGTGTAAGAGAAGAGGAGTAATTAAAAGTACTGCAGTGTTACAGTCAATACACAGCCTTGTGGGTTTTTTGTCTTATCTGGTGGAAAATCTGGTGGAAAATTCTGGCTTTCCAGGCCAAGATGTAGCTGAGGTTGCAACTTTGGGGTAACAGCCATGAGTCTCATCTGACCAAGAGGTGTTGTTCTCAAGGGCACCTGCCCTGGCCTTTATTTCATCTCCCCAGCCTTAACAGGACCAGCACATTTTCTGCACTCAGGAAGTCTCACAGGATGAATTATCATTGAGAGTGGAAGATCACTTGTATGTTTGATAGTTCCTGTCATTTAAACTAATTTTTGTCTTGGATGAACATTTAACAAAAAAGCATATCTAGCACCTGGGACCAGCTCCTTTGAAAGGGCAGTTCATTTCCCCTCTCCTTCCCCGTTGCCATGGCTGCCATCACAGCAGGACTTGGCCTCAGACACAAAATCACTCATGTAAGAGAAAGGCTATGAAAACTCCTGAGGTTTGAAACTCACTCACAAGCCCAGTCCAAACCAGTCCCAGCACACTGACCTTTTGGGCACGTCAGAGGGCCCCTTTGTCACTAGCTCAGAGAGAAATCATCAGGAAATTGTGCAGTGGGTTTGCAGGAACCTGGAGGTTTCTCCAGGGCTTCTCCACCAGTGAGGTCCCCCAGATCCACATCCCAAAGGAATTAAGGGCCATCAGAAGTCTCACTGCTTTCTACACCAGATACAATCCTTAACCTGGTATCTCTGCAGCAGAGCAGAGTGCCATTTGAGCAAAAATCTCAGACTCCACTAACAGGAAAAAAAGCAAATAAAAAGCCTTTTAACCACACAAACCATTCCTTCTCTGGGGAGAGCTGGAGAGAAGCAGCAAGCCATACATGCAATTCTTAGCTGCACTTCTTAACATGGTAAGGGAATGCAATCAAACACTAGAGCTCAGATTTTATTGAAATATAGGGTTTAGAACATATTCTTACCTACAGAAGTAATTGTATTAATTATTGGATGGAACAGCTCTGACTTTTTATATCTGATTTATAATATTTTCCTTTAATTTTTTTTAAATAGGATGAACATGTAAGTCAAAATAAATATCGAAATCTCTTTATGTTACAGTGCAAATGGCTTCTCTCTTCCCCACTGCATGCCCCAAATGGTGATAGCAGAATGCTATGTGATACCTAAGGTGAGGCAAGGAAAAGTAAAACATGGACTAATCCCAATAACTCCTGCCTTTCAGTGCTCAGCTGAATTCTCTATAGAGGAAACCTGCCTTGATGACTGTAACTTACCTCTTCTCGATGTTCTTCTCCAGAGCGCTGAATATACCACCTAATAGAGGCTTGCTGGGATTTAGGAATACATTCCAGAAAAGTTGAATTAAATTCAATGCCAAAAATCACCTTTTCATCAGCAGTTTCATGACTAATGCCTGGAAAGCAAACATGGTACAGGAGATTAACCCTGACCTGCTTTTTAAAGCAATGGGAAAATAGTCTGATTCAGAACAGATGCTATAAGAGTGAGTGAATTATAAAAAAGCAAAAGGAAACTTAACTTTTAGCTTAAACTATAACTATGAGGATTTAGAGGCAGCTGCTAACCTTCCTTCAGTGCAACTGGTTTTTAAGGAGGTCAATAAAATCTATATCATGAGCTTGCTCCATTTTAAAGTTTGGGCTTTCACCTTTGAGGAATTTAAAATCTGACCTGTATTTTTACTTTAAGTAACGCAACTACTAAATCTGAGCTAAACCTGTTGAAGTTGGATCATATGGTCTGGTTTGTTCATCCCAAGCACTTTAAAGGAGTCACAGGGCTAAAGTAAACTGAAGTTTACCTTCTTTCAGTGTAATTTGAAATGCTCTGTAGTATGTTTCAGACCAAACACTGAGGAGCCATGAGGAGGATCTGCACTCCTTTCTTGGTCATCTGTAAATCCAAGCAAATAATTGCTTATCCCTGCATCTTCATTTTCCTTTCTACTCTGTCTTACCTGCGTCTTATCTGCCTTAGCCTCAAACTAAAGCTGTTTCTTATGCCCTGTGAATAACAGAAAGGAAGGTGAAAGCAGTGGTGCCTCCTAAATAAAAAGTTAGCTCCATGTCAAAATGAATACAACTTTGGATTATGCTTTCAATATAATAAGTACCTATATGAGATCTATAGAAATTCAAGCTCTCCACATTATTTCCCTGCACCACTAAGATTTCAGCAGAGACAAACAATTTCACGCAGCTGATGAAGTCCCTAGGAGGGAATGTCACACAGTGGAGCACGGAATTTAAATAAGTTTCGGGGCCATAATGTTACTAATTATCACAAATGGCCTGAATAAGCCAAGAGTCTTGAGTGTAACAGGTCAGCTTCATGGTTTTATGGCACATAGGAGTCACTCCCAGATGGATAAAATTGCTATAGGTGGCTATTTGTCAGGGTAAAGAATTAATACCAATTTCTGTGCTACGTCCTTTTAGATTTTTCTAATAAAGCTAACTCTTCCAGTATCTCTTTATCCTTCCAGGAAAATGTGACTGTAAGCCTTTCTGCTAGGGTTTCTATAACCTTGAGCTTTGCACAGTCTCAGATATCAGTGTTTGGAGAGTCATGGCAAGCAGTAAGCAAGGAAATTCTGGCCCTTGGGATGAACAGGAGTTTTGTCGTTGAGTTTGATGGAAATGAGATCTTACCCTGACTTTTTAACTATGTCTGCAAGTACACATGTACAGTCAGAGCCCTCTAGACTGTGGAACAGACTTTAGGCTTTGATCCCGTGGCAAGCAGCTCTGATTTCTGCACTGCCTCCCACTGAGGTCTGCAGCAGGCACCCAGCACCGCAGCGGCACAGAAAAACCGGAGATCAATGGGAAGGGATGGCTTGTCCCAAAGCCAGTGTTCAGCGTGGTGATACAATCAATACTGTTTTGTCTGGATTGTTCACTTTAATAAGCAGCTAGAAGAACCCCAGACAAAGCCATGCTTGGGTTTGAATGCTATTCATTTATTTTGTGCTGCCACAGAGATTGCTGTGTAACCGCAGGGTTTCACACTGACAGTGCTCACTGCAAGAGAAGGGCTGCAGATGCCAGAGGAGCAGCCAGACCCTTTGGCATCTGAAAAGAGGGTGTGGGAAAGGGAGGGGGAAGCCAGCAGGGAGAAGGGAGTAGGTTCTTGTTAGTAACAGGAGTATTTAAGTAGCTGTGGGAAGGGGAAGGGGCTGGTTTGGCAGCTGCAGCTCAGCCTCGGGACCTGTGTCAAGTGTATGTGGCAGAAGATGGCGTGTTCCTCATTCACCCCGTGTGTTTCCTTGTGGGATTAGCTGCCCTGTTTCTGGATGGAACAGCATGCACATCCCATTAGCTACTTTTAGGGCCGTGTGTGATGGTTTGGTGTCAGGGGCCCATCTCCCTGCCCGGTGTGAGTGCTGGAGAGGGCCACCCACAAGGGATGCAGGGGTGCCATCCCATGCTGGCTGTCCCTTACCAACCCCAGCTCTGCAAGTGTAACTGTGGGAGGGGTGATGGATATGAAGTGTGGGAAAGGCAACTGTTCTGTTGAGCTCAGCAAGTTTTTGCAGACAGACAGAGATCCTCACAGCAAACTCTCACTCTCTAAGTGACAAAAGAGCAAGAAAGGTGAAAAATACTCACTGTCTTCCACATCCCAGCATTGTGCAACAGGGTCTCCATACTTGACATCCTGCCTTCTGGCTCGCCTATGGGAAGAGCATGCAAACTTGTAACACTTCAGACATAATTGCTGGAATTCAACAACAAAATACAGAGGAGCTCAGCAGCTGTGGACTTGCATTGCTCCCACCCTACTGCTGACAATTACAGTCTTAACTAAAACCAGCCTCACCCTCAAAGCAGCATGTGGCCTAGAGAGATTTGTACAACTGACATCAAGAGAAGAGCCTGTGATTTGGGAAAACCACTGGGAGGGGAAAGAGAAAAAGCAAGAGAAAAATATCTGCCCAAAATAAAGAATGTGTAATACAGTGACAGAAGGAGTGCATAACCTGCTTTGGGAGCACCTAACCTGCCTTGGGAGCATGAGTCTCCTGATGGGGAGGATTGTGTTAGAAATACCTAAAAACATTTCATGTTGTAGATCATGAAAAATACCTAAAATTCAACAGGTGATGTTCAAAACTGAGCTCAGTATTAGCCCAAGGTAATACTGACTAGTAAGCCACTTACTAAAATAAAGAGAGAAAAGCACATGATTTAGTTACTAAAATAAAGAGAGAAAAGCACATGATTTAGTTTGTTAATAAACAATTGACAAATCTGGTTATCTTTCATCTTTACGGACAGAAAAAAACATGAGACAATGGTCTGAGATGATCTAACTTGCCTGCTAATCTCTGTGTGTGTTACTTGAACTCACGGTGATTTACTGTCATTTCAGTGTAATAGCATTAAAAAAAAAAGGAAACTCTTCCTCTGTGTATGACTGCATTTGATCTCCCAAGAGGTATGAAAAAAGTTTGCATTTAAATTTTTCAGTAGAAGAATCAGAGACCCAGGAAGAAACTGATTCTTTCCTCACAAGCAGCAGCAGTGGGACCTCTTGTGTGCAGAGAGATGCCTCTGAAGGGGAGCAAGTTCCCAAGGCTGACCTGTCCACTGTGCAGGAGCTGTAGACATGCTGGAAGCACAGACTTCAGCACAGAAGGAAAATATTCAGGTAACTGATCTACTGAAGGATTCCCAGGGTCAGTCACCCATCCTCTGTTTTGGAGCCACAGACTTTTGGCCTTCCCTCCAAACTGCACATCTGTTAAAAAGCATGGACCATCAATCTCCATGTCCCAGCCCACCTCAGACTTCAGCAAGCCTCATGTGTCACTAACTTTGCAGTGAGCCTGAACACTTGCTTTTTTCCTTTCATTTATGCTTCTCTGAATTTAGTTTGCTTTGGCTATGAGGGAGAACACATAAAGTTCCCTGACACCATGACACGATAACTTATGAGTCATTAACTTCAATGGTTCAGGACCCATCCCTGCGATCCCTAAGGTAGAAAGTGTCATTCCAGAGCCTGAGTTCAGACTGCAACATCACTGCAAGAATTACTGTCAGGAGGGCTTTGTCCAAAAGGGAATGAAGGGGCTGTGAAGGACTGTGGCTCCAGCTAAATCAGCTAAAAACTTTAGGATACACATCCAGTAGCTTAGGCACTGCACTGCTAGAGCTGCAGTGTGCTCTCACTCCATCCAGATCCAAGGTGCTGTCCCAACTGATGGATACAAAAAACTCAGATGAAGCTTCTTTCACTGTGGAAAGACTTCTGCCAATGTGGTCAAATCACTGTACTTAAATCTCTGTCTCCCTCTGATGGCTGGACCACAAATACAACTGTGCGGTTAGGTCAGGGAACTAAATATATTTTATTATTGACCACTCTAGGATTCTATGTTAAACTCTGCTGTCTAACTATGGTGGTGCCCTACAAAAACGTCAGAAGCTTAAGAGAGGCTCTTGCACATTGGGCAGAGTTAGCTACAACCTGGACCTCCATCTGAGCATCTTGTGCCTTAAAACATTCAACATAAAAAAGGAAAGTGATGGATTTATGATGTTAGCTGCAGTAGCCAAGTTACTGTCAACCACACTTAAACAAAGCTATGTTGTCTTCACAGCTCTTTGAGAAGAAATGTGAAACATGGCCAGAGTATGATCACATTTTAAGGCAAATGACATGCTAAGTAAAAAAGGCAACAAGTTATGAATTGGAACATCTAAAATTCTTGCAAGCAGCAAGATCTTTTACAGCATGTCGTGGGTTTTTTCTTACCTTTTAGAAGTGGGGGCATATCTGGAACAAGAGTTTCCATCCCAGGCACAGTATGGGTCTCTGGCAAGGCAGCAGTCTGCACAAGCCTTCCCATACGTGTGACATCTGTGCAGAGAGAGCTGAACCAATCCATCCCTGGAACCAATGTACAATTGTTGCTGCAAATCAGGCAAAGCAAATTAATTAGGAGTGTTCTCCAAGTAGCCCATGTAAACAGTTCCCTTCTTCAGTGCCACAGTTGCAGATTTTCAACCTTATCCCAGATTTTACAAAACAAGGGAGAATTCCTGCTTTACTGTAAAATGTTTCTCAGGGCTCAGTGTGAACTGGCTACTGCCCATTCATTCCTGACAACACAGCAGAGTGGAAAGGGGACTGCAGTCCTGGAAAGACACCAGCACTCAACACCCTCACACCTTTAGATTTGTGCTGTAATAAAAAATCAGAAGCAAACCATGGAAAGAATGGTTTAAAACACATTTAAAAACAAGGGGCTGGATAGCCATGATGTTAACCATCTGGGAACTAGGGGTGACCTTGCATGAATAAAACTTCATCTTTTGCTTCTGATCCTTAGGTAGGATGGGGATAACATCACTCCCCTCTCCCCCAGCGTGTGAGTGGATTGCCTGTTGAGCCAAGGGTGGTCCAAGCTGGAGCTGGCTCATGCAATACTTCCATCTGGCCTGCCACCTTTTTCCATGGGAGATGGGACCCAGCTGTGCTGTGCGTGCCTGAAAGGCAAAATACCTCCTCCCGTGTGAGGGAGCCGTGTTGTGCCAGAGCTGCTCCAGCCACTTCTCTAGGGCAGGGAGGGATGACTCTGGTGTCACGCTGCCTCCTGAACATGCACGGAGCCGTCACAGAGCTTGGAGCTGCCAGAAAACCGTTTCCCATCAGGAGATACCGCACTGGGACTGGCCCCCGTGCTGCCAGGGCTGGACCACCCAGATTTAGGCTGCAGTTCTAGAGGAGGGGGACTGGTTGTGCACACACAACTTTTAGCACAGTGAGGCCCTGATCTCTCTTGACTACTAGTAAAAATAAAAACAATAATAGTAATAATAATTTATTACTAGACTGTAAAGAGACAAGTATTTCTGGAGGCTGGAAAAAGAATGTGCATTGGCTTCACTTACAAATCCCACCACCATATGACTAAAGGCTTGTTTCCCTGAATAATTACCAGCCTGGGTACACAAATTACTGTTTGTAAGCAAACAGGAATTAGGCAGGCAAACAAGTTCAAACATATCTCCTTCCTTCCAGTTACATTTTAAGAGCCATCCATGGAAAGCTTGGCCAGTAACAGGCGTCACCTGAAAATAAATGTTCATATCCTCCAGTAATTAAATAAACTTGTGATTACCTGTTTCTGAGAAATCTCCATGGTTGAGATAAATGAAGGATGCTGAAAAATAAATTAGTAAGGTGTGTTAGTTTACAAATTCCCTGTTCTTAGTGAAAAAAAGAGCAGAACTTTTAACATACCAAAAGCAAATATATTACAGATTCATTTGCTTGGTATAAAGAAATACAAAAAAAAAACCCTGAAACAGAAAATCACAAAATGCATGCTTCCAGAAAGAACTGCCATAAATTCCCCCAGCTGGAAGGAGGGAACTAGCTTTAATTCTCAGAGTTTGCTATCTACCTCATCCTGGGCAATGATCCTTCACATCAACTTTGGTTCGTATAAAGCATCATTTGAAAGGCTTAGATGCCATTTAAGGGATACACAGGCAGATCCTCTGCACCAGGATGCATTTCATGGCCATAAGAGACAGTGAAATTTCTGTCCATCACTGATGTAAGAACAGCACAAAGCTCAAGGTATTACCTCTCGCCCAACAGCAGATGAATTGATCTAAGCCTATTGTTTAATATTAATGCAGTTTGAGGAAATAAGGCATGTTTTTTCAGGCATTTACCCCCTTCAATCTTCTGGATTCAAAAACACAGAGGTAGCAGTTATAAATGTTACCAATAAAAATCTGAAGGAATGTCTACTGAGTAGAAAAAAATGACCTCTTTTTTGTTTTAAATATGATATGGCACATTTTCCCTTGACGTTATATTTTAAGAATGTAGCAAATTAGTGAACATACTGGAACTGCTCATTACTTGGCAGGCCACTGAGTAATCTTGGTATTTTCTGAGTGATATTTATAATTGGTGTCCAAGACAGTGGGAAGAAGACAGAGAGATCCCTTAAATCAAAGTTTCATCATATGCATGACATATCAAAGGGCATATGGAGAATTGAATTCTTTGAAATAATTGTTAATGATGCTGTCCTTACACTTGAAAATTCTCTATGTTCCAAATTCATTTATCCAGTATGGACAAATATTTGGGCTCTATAGCACAGAGGGGAGAGGATGTGTGAGGGAGTAAACAAAATGCCATGGATGCAGACAAACTCTGATGGAAAAGCAAAGTGAAAACAGAAGAGCTACGTAGCATGAGAAGAAAACAAAGTGAGAATTCAAAGAACTAAGAAGAAACTAATACATGGAAACAAAATCAGTACAGAAGACAAAGGTTTCCGTTTCTCTGATGTGGAAGTATGTTGATGTCAGCTCCCTCACCAGCACTGAAGTTAATCAGAAATTGTGCCCGTGCAACAAAAAGAATCTTGGGCTTTTTACAAGCTGGATGTATGAAGAAGTCATTGGTGTTAGCAGGGTTCCAGTTACAGAATAACCAAATCAAAATGGTCAAAAATACTGAGTCAGCCTTCACCAATAAATTAAAACACACTGATAATAAAAACTAACTTTGTTTTATTTTCCTTATGTTTTCAATTCCTAATGTTGCTATTTTAAAGCATTTCTCTGCACCCATGGAATCTTGTTTGTTTGTTTTTTAAAAAAATTGTACCGAGAATACTTTCAATGCCAATTGGGCCATAGAAAATTTTACATTAAAAATAAAACACTACTATTTTAATGAATATAAATAATAAATATAAATTTAAAAAATGTGGACTCATAATAAGATTTCAAAGTAGAACAAAGCAGGATAAATGAGACTTTCTACGAGTCTGAAAAATCACGGTCTCTTTGGTTTTGGACATTTTTCAATTGACTTGCCCAAAGAATACCAAGGCATTTAAAAATTTACATAGTGTCCCTCTGGAAACTTGAACTAGTTCCAGTAAACAAACAACCAGACAGACAAAGCCAGTTTGGGCCATCAAGTCCCCTGAATAATATTTAATTGATGTTGTGGCTATTAATGCTTACCTTGAATATCTGCAGCTCTTCCAGGACCACCTCCTCCTTAGTCCACTTCTCCTTTGTGATACTCACAACTTTCAGGACTGTGCCTACGTCTGAAACAAACGTGCATCGTGTAAAACCCACAGGTACGTTTCAACACATAAGGGCCACTCCCTTTCATGCCCTGCAGATAACGCCAATCCATCAAGGACGTAGCTTTCTGATGGCATCTGTCCCTGCTGCACCTGCTGCTGTCTGCACAGCTCTCTCCATACTGTACATTTATGGTTTTACTGTATGGCTGAGCCCACACAGTTGCAGGCTGCTCCTGGCAGGGATGGTCCAACTCTCCTGCTACACAAACACACAAGCACATCCACGCTGCCAGCCAGAAGTTTCTGCACAATTCCCTGAGCCAGAACTGGGGTCCATCTGACCCCAGGGAGAGCCAACTCAGGGGACTAAATTGGCAGAAGATTATTTCCTATTTTTAATAGAATTAATTTTTTCCCAGTATAGCCCCTTAATCAGAAGTAAGTTTCATTTTAATGCGAAGAGTTAAGCAGTGCATTTTTTCATGTATCTTTTCATTTAAGGAAATTTTTCGAAAAAAATCTCCATTCTGCACTAAAATCTTAATTTAAACACTACAGAAATTACTTCTTTGGAGTCATCTAGAGAATTTTTTAAAGATAAATCTATTCTTCAATTTCAACCTGAATTCCTGCTTGGTGCAAAAAATAGCTGCTGATTTCATGTCAGACCATTACACATCAGTGAACCTTGAATGGCCTTAAGAAGAACTCAGAAATTGCTCAGGGGAAGTGGGCTGGGTGCTGGGATGTGGAAATGGCACAGCTCAGCTTAGTGCTAAGCTCTGTGAATAGTATTGAAATAATGAAAAATAATACATTATAAGGGAAAGAATGAGATTTTCGTTCTTGTTTTCCCAGACTACTGAAGATCATATTACCAATCAAAGCCAAAATTATTTCAGTTTGCCTTATGTATTAGAGTTCTAAACTAGAGTTTTCAGAGTTTGTTTGACATAATTGCCAAAGCCTGCATATATACAAGTTGATTGTGTACATTCAAACATATAATAAGCTACTGATCTTCTGCTGCTCCAAATCTCCTGGGTTATTTGTTATATCCATAGTCAGTCTCTCCATATAATAGAAATTTTATCTTTCAGTTAATTTTTTTCCTTACAATGAGTTTACAGGATAAAACAGAACAAAACCATGCACTTATGGAAAAGAAAACTCACTTTTAAGGAAGGCACTGCAGAAAAATAAAGATCTGCATATTATGGAGTGCCATCTAGTGACTGCATGGTACTTGCTGGTCTTGACACCTCTAAACCTCACTATTTACACTTGAAGAGTTTGCATTAGTGCTGGGCAGGAACAGTTAACCTGGAAGTATTCGAGTTGCTGGTCTCTCAATATAATTTTATTTCTGTGAAAAGCTTTATAGTGGAGGACAGCAAACATCTGAAAGCAACATCTATAGCCACTAAAAAAATATTTTGTACATTTTTACAAGTGAACTCATCTTTTCAGACAGCTAAACTTCAAAGTACTTTTTCTCACTATTATCAGAATAAAACTAAGTTGCAGTGAGCATTCCCAAATCCCAGGCATTGCACAGCTTAGGAATGGGCTTCCTTTCCTTCTCTGTTGACTATATTTCAGAAAGCAACTAGGATTTTCCATCATCATAGCTGAAGTTCATTCACAGCCTTCTCAGTCAGCAGGGGAGAGAACAGCACTTTAATGATCTTTTTTTATGAAACTGCTTTTTTCTCTGACACCACTGTAGTAACTTGGGATCACAGAGGGTCTCTCACATTGTCCTTTTTTTGGAAGACAAGGGTTCTGAAACAGATTTTGATGAATGACATAAAAGGTTCAAGAGAGAGGCTATCTCTGGACTCATGTTTGTGGTAACACAGATGGGAAACTCCTGAAAGCTGAGACAATCCACACTGTGTAAGGGAAGATGATCTGTGACAATTCACTCCTTTCCCCAAATTACTTCAGAATATCCATACCTATCAAACTGTGCTCAATGACACAAAATTTGCTCATAGGCCAGATAAAATGCTGTGCAACCCACAACAGCACTGGGGTAGGATTCAAACTGCAATCTTAATTTCCCTGCAGCTCATGGCAGTAGCTGGAGTAACATGGTAGACTCAGAAATGTTATGAATAGGTATGTTAATATTTCTTAGCATACCTTCTTGTTGGGTGATTCACCCAGTGATTCTAAATGTAATTACTATGGTAAAACTAGGCTTTTTCCTCGAGGCATTTATCTATTATAAAAATGTAAATAGACACATAATTGTCCATAGAAAAACTGCAAAGCAGTTTTCTTCCTGGCAGAGTAACTTAACCTCTCTCTGTCCAATCCTGGTTATCATGTTTGGAGCTATCATGTTGCTAATTTATATCTTCAAAACTAGTTGAGTGGAATTGTTGCCTTAGGCTCAATTTCAAACCCTTCTTAACAGCTCAGTGTGGCATGAGATACAATGCTGAAGCACCATGTCACTACTGATAATTGGAAGTACTCCTTGAAGCTATTAAGGGTTTTCTTTTCCTTGTTGTAGTTTTACTGATGTGCTTTCAGCAGGAGTTGGAGCCAGACTACCATGTAATGTAAAGACAGGTACTGAGTGGCACTTGGAGGATGAGGAAGTCCAGGTACTCTGATCCCTAAATGGTTTATCACCTAGGCACCAGCAGGCATTAAGATCCCAACAGCGGCAATACCCTGAGCTGACAAATTAATTTAATTTTAGCACTTGCATGAAGACCTGGAACAGACTCAGGAGCACCTATATGCTTCCTGAAGCTGCATGCATAGGAAAAAGATGTCAATCTGCAGGTTTATTCAGGTTTATTCAGGGCCTACTGGACTAAATGTGTTTTAAAAGGATGTGGATTGTGCAGAATGATAGTGGAAGTTCTCTCTCATACCTGTTCCTAGGAAAATAACATCGTATTGCCCGTCCTCTGCCACGACATGGTCCACCAAAACCTGAGTGAGACGATAGTCCACGTTGATCCGGGTGAACACTGGCGCTCCCGTCACCGGGTGAACGGATTTGTACATCAGCGGGTGGCGCCTAATGAAGCTAATTACTTCATCAGGGAAGTCCCTGGTAGACTTGATGAGTGGGTCGTAGGTTTTGCTCGGACACTGAGCAAAGAGAGAGAACAAGATGAGAAGAATTTTAGGAAAGAAGTACAAGCAGAAATTGTTTTCCACGGGAACATTTGTAGTGGCAATAATACATCAGATTTTTCAGTGATTCTTCTCATCCCAGAGCAGCACTTGCTCACCAATACTTCATTTTTTGAAAGAACTGCTTTAAAACCAGAGAAACACTCATGACGGACTCAGTACACCTGTAACAAATTTCACGTCCTCGTTCCCTGCCCCAATCACAGGCAAAATATCACGTTTGGTATTTTACAAAGACAAGGAGAGTGAGACCAGAGGGAACGAGACCTGTCATGCTCTGTAGCTCTCACTTCAAGGCACAGGTAGCAGCACAGGTGAATTTGCTGCCGGCTGCCTGAAGCAGTGCAGGTTCCAGAGGCAGGGCTGCCAACAGCAAGCCTGGGCTGCCCTCCTGTGGCTGCCGCGGGATGAGCTCACGTACTCACTGCTGCATCTCTGGTTTTTCTGCTTTTAGTATTCCTGCTCCTCTTTCTGAAGCTGAGTCTCTGCCTGTATATGGATGGCCTGAAATCAAAAGCCATAACTTTTCCCTGTATATGGCCTGAAATAAATTCATTTTCAGTGAACTGTATCTCCTACTCTCCATGTATATTTTTTTCTTTAAAAAAAAGGTGTGTTTTTGAGATGTCAGGTGATTCCTGTGGCTCATTATTCCTCGAAATTGACTTCCTTAGTCATCCACAGAGCTGATACTCTTGACCAGGCCCACAGCTCAGCTGCTGCAGCATTCTTTTCTCTAGCTTTGAACAGCACAGTCTAATCCTCTTCTGATCCAGACAACTGCTACAGCATTTACTCCTGCAGACACTTCCCTAGTGTCACTCAATTACTGCCAGGGTTCACTCCCACTTCTAAGAGACCCACACTGACAAATTAATCAGTGTTTCTTTGGCTTACACAAGTAAGCTGATTCTCACACATCTTGCCTGAAGACCACCCACAAACCCACCTCTTCAACCTCCACCAGATTTTTCCCTTCCGTGCCTTTTGGGATGAGTCAGGAACACATCTGCAAGGTGTGTCATGCTGGGGACCCATGATCTCTCATGATCACCAATCTCTGCTTTCCTTCCCATGGCTGTTTGCATCTCTTTTCTATCTCTTCTTTTACCATTAGTCTCTAATCCAAGTCTGAGAGAACTTCTGTTTTGAATCTGGAGGCATCCAGAGGTGTTATTGGGGCACTAGAAATCTTGGATACAAATAAGATGAACTGGACACACTGCTCCAGTTGGTGATAACCTTTCACATATAAACTGTTGATGGCTTCTTTTTTACTACTTTTAACTAAGCAATCCCTGTGTTTACTGCCAGGTGGAGCCCTAACACAGTCCATGAAGAAAGAAATGTGACCAAGCAAAGTCTTGCTAGTCTATCAAGAGAAAGTTAAAATTTGCAGTGAAGTTGCTCTACAGTCCTTTATGGCAATTTTTGACAGAGAAGACTTTACTTCACAGTCCCAACCATCCACTTTGACATGTGTTGAATCTATGGTGCCAGCTAAGGGTTTGTAGTTAGGATTTGTTCCACTATGCAAGGTTTGGCCTTATGCAAAACATTTGCATCAGGAACAACACACACAGTGCCAGAGCCTGAGCATGTCCTTCCTCCATTGCTACCAATCTGTTGCGGTGGTTGAAACTGCCACTGTTTAAAGGCTTTCCCCCGCTTCAGTGTATCCTTTAGTTTTGCCTTATGGTCCTCCCCCTAAGTTAATGTAATGGTTTCTCCCGGTTGGTGTACACCCCAGTATGTTAATCCCTCTGTCAATCATCCATAAACCCTTACCCCAGTTCTGGAAAGTTCTCCCTTGTTCAGTTCCCCATTGGCTCTGGCTCCCTTTCTCCCCCCCAGTCCTCCCCCTATTGGATGTAACCCTGTCACTCCACCTTATCTCTGCCTCTGGACCCTCACCTCATTGAACCCTGATGCTCTCTCCACCTTTCTACACCCATATAAAACCACCTGCATGAGCTCTCTGGTGGCTTTTTGTCACTGGATAATATTGAGTGTGGATCCCCATTAAACCTCAGAACACTAAACGAAGAGCCCCTCCTGCCTTTTCGTCTCCGTGGGCTCGCTTGGACTGTGAGTGTGTGCATGCGTGCCTGCCCCTACCGCGCAGGGAGTGCCTGGTGCGTGTGCCGGGGTGGTTGAACCCCTGAGAGTGGCTCCACGAGGGACGCTTCTCAGAAGGCCGCCTTGCGCCTCGACCTTGTCACCCCCCACTCCGTTCCCGACCTGAAAAGGCGCAAAGCGGCAATCTCCCTTCTCACACATACGCAACATCAGCTTCCAGCAGCAAATCCATCCCCATGGGCTCAGCACCAGCCAGGATCTGTGTCTCCCTTGGGTTTCTACCACCTGCTCTCTTCCTGGGCTGAGGGATGCACAGGAAATCTGCTGATTGCTCACCTATCAACAACTTGATCCCAGAAGTCCACCTCTGTGTGAAAAATGGGAGTAGCTCCTTCGGTCTTAAAGATCTCCTGTGTTTTTGCCAAAAATGCATCAACAGAGGAAGATGAGAGCAATGACATCACTTACTAAGATCCACTAGGATAAAATGTCTGAGAATATGCAACTATGGAGCTGCTACAGTAATCCCAAAGGCCCAAACCTTAGCATGCATAATACAGGGAAATCTTTTGCCAGCTTGCACAGTTTAGTAGAAGAAAAGACTAAGGGTCTGATTCAGAGATTTGCTTGACTTAACTGGGCTTTTTCCAATTATTTCAGTGGGCTTTGGATCCTATCCTAAGACAGCATGACCACCAAGAATAGCTGGGCAGGTGTGACCCTGTTATGCTTGGCCAAGGGAATTATTTCCAGAGGCATCACTCACTATGGCAGGATGGATGGAACAGGGGAATGAGAAAGTAATTTTGCCACCCTTTGGTAAAGTTCTCAGGCAGTTATTTAAAGCTGTGTCCACCCATCACTGCAGAACAATTCCTGTAGGATTGTGCTTCCTTTCCTAGTAACCAGTAGGATGTGGGATCATCAAATGGGTGAGTGAAACAACCTTTCATCTCTGAAAATGTGAGTTCACATCCTGTTGCGTGTCTCGTGATAACGATACCGGTGTTCTCTGCCCAGTTCACAGGTCATTTAATCATATCATCAGCACCAGATGATATCTCAGATATGTGATATGTCCCACAGGAGACAATAAGAGATTGTCTTTAATATCAAATGTCCACGTTGGCAGATTTGTTTCATGTGGACTAAAAGAGAATCTGGCTTCAGAAGTTCTTACAACACCATCACTGTGCTCTCTCAGCAACTTCTGCTTTTGCTATAGGGTGGGATTCATCTCACCTGATCTAGATTCTTATCTTGGCTGCATGTGCAGTGCACAGGGGGGTGCCTATCTTTCTCTTTCTGATAGAGAATTCTAAACAACCAGCTCAGATTTGATGTTTTTCTTATAGATAGTTGACACCAAGCAAAATTAATCCCATTGAATTAGTACAGCTAGATAAGAATTTTGCAAGGAACTTATTTACCACATAATTTATTGTTCTGAGGTTGCTTAGGCCTTTGATAACTTGATACAAATATATGTGTTAAGAAATGAAAAAGAACTGAAACAAAACTAAAAACTCCATCAAAACAAAAGACAAAGCTGTAAAGAAACAGAGTGGCAAATGCTGAGGTGATCTCTATTCAAGTGCTATATAAACTCTGTTGCACAAAATCTTTATAGAATCAAAATCTTTTGAATTTTTTAAAAAACTTAAAGTTTTTTAAATGCCTTCTGCGTAAGCTCAGTTTGACAATAATCACTCTGGACTAAGTCTTGATCCCAGGTGATCTACAAAGATGCCTTTTATTGCCTCACCTGTTATTTGTATCCAAATGTAGTCACAAGGTGGTAAGTTAAGGCTAATCTTTCTCAAATAAAAGCAAATACACACTAAATTAACACCACCACACATATGTAAGCTTTTCTCCTTTTTTTTTGCTTGTCTTATTAAATTTGCAGCTCAGCAGAGTGCTGGATGTGTGGATCCCGCACAATGCTTAGACATATGGTGTAACTGTGCTAACGTTACAGGGGAACCACGGCCAAGATTCTCAAAAGCTGCTGCCAGAAGTTGGGCTCCTAAATAAGCCTCCAATTTGCCCAACTGCATAGTGCCTCACACCATCCAGTGAAATCAGTAAGAGCTGCTGGATCTAGCACCTATTAAAATTGTGACAATTATTGGGAATCTAGCTATGAGGTATGTAAAAATATATCCTTTTCATTAATGATGCATCTGTAGTTCAGCAGTGCTGATGTCTACTGACAAACTTCAAATGTGTTTCCTGGGAGCTTCAAAAGTGTTTCTATTTCAAGTGTGTTGAAAATCCCAGTTTAAAAGTGTCTTGTCACATGGATCCTCAGACCCACTTAACACTGAGACTCAAGCACCCACAGGGTAGATACTCAAGGGGGACTTGATCGTATTGAGTGCAGTGGGCATGTGCTTGGTGGATTTCACTATGTCCAGGCTGGGAATTTTTATGCATTTCACAAGGAGAACTGAGAACCAAGCCAGCAAGTCACTCTTGTGAACATTGAAAGTATTCAGTGTGAAACAATAAAGAGTGAAATATTTCTTAAACCTCTCCCATACTGGGGAATTAGATGTCTTAGTCTGGGTTTCCCTCCTAGGAAGGGATGTCCCTCGTCATGGGAACTCCTTGCTCCTTCCTGTTGGTGTTTTACTTTGCATAGGTTAACGACCTCTCAACTTAGCCAAAACTAGTAAGTGTAAAACCTTCCAAGCTCTAAGTTCCCTTATCACTGATTCATCAAGTAAAAAGCAGAAAAATAGAGGAACTACCTTCAATGAGTCCCTTCTGTGTTCAATGGGGACTTCAACACACCCAACACATTGAACTTAATTTGTAGAGTTTATAAAGAAATGCAAAGGCTGCATCCTGAGGGGTTAAGATCCAACACTGAGGACTGGTGTGATCTTCCAAGATGCCCAGAAGTACTTTAAAAATGGGGTACTTATAGATTTATGATCTTCTGTGGATTAGATGACAGCTGAGAGATGAGTCTGATTCATATGTCATTGGAGGTTCAACCAGAAGTCATTCTGAAGGTGAAACTTGGGTTCCTGAGAGGCCTAAATACCATATGGCTTCCTCTCTGTATTCTGGTCAAAGCTGCACAAGACATTTTGTATTTGGACATGGCTGCAAAAAGCCTTAAAGCTTCTCTCCAGGATGAAACGAGTTGTGCCAGAAGGACTGAACACTCGGTAGGGAGACCGTCATAGCAACCTTGCAGAGGCTCAGAGTGAGCCTGGAAGATGGCAGGGGAGAAGGGAACAAATCAGGTTTGTAGGAGACAAACAGTGCAAATTGTAAATGGATTCTGACTCAGTCTACACCTGCAACAAAAATCACAAACAAAACAAACTTAAGCCCTCTTTTTCTTTTAAGGATTTGTATTCTGCAAGATTTGTTATAGCTGTTCTTGTGTTTGTCTTGAGCACTTTGTATTGCTTTTCCATTTAACACACCTGTGCTGTTGTAGAAAAAGCTGAGAAAATTAAGAGAGCATTAATCTCAGGCTAACTGAGCTGACACCAGCTGGGTGAGTGAACTTGACTTTGCAGGTGGCACTTTGCAATTCTCTGCTGACCTGTGCCTTCAGGAAAGGTAACAGGGTTTGCAGCATTTCGAAAGCCTGCTCTGAAATGGAAGGTGATTCATGTCGGGGAAAACAGGTTGGTGAGTAACAGGAGGTGTAGGAGGCTTTCTGAGGAAAATAAAGCCATAAAGTGAAGCATTTCATGTAATTAAGCAGCCCCATTTACAGTAGGGAGATCAAAGGAGAGAGGAATTGGAGAAGCAAAGAATGCAGTCTGTTCCATAAAAGATAGGTGAAAGAGGAAGATAAGTCAAAAAATAACAAGGGAAACCTGTGCACCCCTCAATGTTTTATGAAGAAGCTTACTAAAGCAGCAAAACTAACAGAAGGGAGGACAGGGGGAGGCTTTTTGGCAGACAGTATTTCTCTGTGGCACAGCCAAGTCCCAAAGGCATAGACACCACATCTTGATCAGCCTGCACACTGGATTAGAAGAAAAAATAAAGGAAAGGGTTTCACCAAAGAAAGGGAGATAAAGCAATAGAGAGAGAAGAGGAAGAAAAAGGATTAAGCTGAATCAGGGGAGGTGTAGGTTGGATATCAGGAAAAGGTTCTTCATCCAGAGGGTGGCTGGGCCCTGGAACAGGTTCCCCAGGGCAGGTGTCACAGTACCTGCCTGGCAGAGTTCAAGAAGCTTTTGGACAACAGTCTCAGGCACTGGGTGTGATTGGGTGTCCTGTACAGGCCAGGAGTTGGACTCCATGATCCTGATGGGTCCCTTCCAGCTCAGTCTATTCTATAATTCTATGATTACAGGAGAATCTGAGGGCTTGTAAGGGAACTTGTTTAAAAAAAAGAAAACACAAAGAATTCAAGAGCTCAGGACTGTATTCAGATCTGGAGAGAAAGAGGTGAGAGATTAAAGTCTTCAAATGGACAAGAGCAATGTGCAATGTTTCTTCTTGTAGCTAAGTGACTCAGACTGCCAGATTTTTACTTATTCAGAGCTTTGTTTAGATCTTTTGACAAATCAGTTAAGATCAGTAAAGTATCTAGATCTATCAAAAACATTTGGTATTGCCTTGGATAGCAGTTAACTGTCCTATATTCTGCAGTAGATCAGACTCAGCATTAATCTGCATCTCTAAACACTGACATTTCTCTAAAAATATGACTTTAATGACATTTGCTTATCATCAATGAAATGAGGATGGCTCCTGTGTATCCCATCAGAATTTCCAAATGGGTGCTATGAGTTGCTGTGATACTGCAATGGTTACAACTAAGTAAATAAACTAGAAAAGTTTTTTCTTCCTAAGTCACTGAAAACCTTGTACAAATGCCTTCTGTGGTTACTGTGAGGGCATTATGAAAACTCTGCATCAGAATGCAGAACACACTTTAAAGAAAGTCCTCCATGGTTTCTTTATTAATGGATAATTTCCTGAGTGAAACCCTAAGAGACCGGAAGAAAACTGGATTTGTTATCTGGGGACAGCTGCAGATATGAAGTCCAATTTTTAAACAGCTAAAGCAGATAGAGCAAAAGATCCCTTGGTTTTCAACTCACCCTTTGTGTCAGGGCTGGCTGCTTCATGGTTGTTTTCTGTCTCCTTTTATTTCCAGCTTTCAAATGCCTCTGTTTAATTCCCATTTCCACTTGCATTTTAATACCACTGAGAGAAGTTAAAAGAACTGTGCATTCTGCAGTGTCAGTGGTGTGGAGTGTGCCAGAGGTCCCCTGTCACCCTGTTCAGGGGTGTTCCAGTGACAGCAGAGGGCAGGCAGAGCCTGTCACAGCCCCAGGACTCAGGCAGGCAGGGTCTCCTGCTGCCTGCTCCCTGCTCAGCATTGTAAAGGCATGATATCATGGTCATGTTGCGAGTTTATCTCAGACACAAATTGCCACAGGAAGCATTTTGTCAAAATTTCAATATCAAAGTAGTCACAGTCTCTATGGTGAGCAGCCTTATTTACTTAGGAGATAAAGGCAGCAGAGCAGAAAGTTAAATTAGGGTAAGCAGTCTCCTGCTTCTGTATAAAAGTTGAAAGGAAGTCAATGCCTCTCTCAAAGCCAAGCATCAAATGAAACACATTTCCTAGAACAGCCATTTTTAGACTTGTCAGTAACTTAAAATATAGGAAATATAGAATCAGAGCAGTGTTGGCTATGCCAACTGTAGGCAGCACTTAAGAGGAGCTTAAATTTCAAAAATGTTCTAGTAACTTAAAAAAAGGTAGATTATCCCTCTTTGGCTTTGTTCTGAGCATTCCTGAACAACCTCATAGCTGGCAAGAAATGATTAAAATAATCTTTAAGGAAGAGCATTTCAGCATTCGCACTGCAGTGCTCTGCAAGGTTCATGCTGCTTCTTTTCCTTGCCTTTTAGCACTGTATTGCTTTTTCAGATCCCAACCTAAATCTGCTTGTATCCACATTTGGCACAGCCCATCACAAGATAAGAGCATGGCATGAATCTACTTATTTGGGTACCCTACATTAAACTACAGATCCTAAAGTATTTTGCGGTCCAGCTTACTAGGACAGAAGACAAAAAGCTATGCAGCAATGTGCTTACCTTATCTATATAGCAAATATTGCAGATATTGTTCTTCTTAGAGCTTTCTTCAGTAAATCCACTTCCCTTCTCAGTTCTTGGTCAGACAAACTCCTACAGAAATTCACTGACTATGGAGGTTCAGAGGACTTTTAAGATACTATTTTCTCACAGCCATTATCAGGTGCTTAAAGGAAGTAGTTGGAGATCTAAGGGTTGGCTTATGGAAAATATTTGTTTATCTTTAAACTTTGCAACTTTTACAATACTTGCAACCATGGATACTCAAATCAGTGACAAAAATCAGCACTGACATGCTTCAACATGACATGTTTTCTTCCCTGTGAATCCCAGCTCAACCATGTGATGGCTAATACACTCAAAAATGCAATGAGCTTATGACCCGTCTATCTGTGCAGAGTGTTCATCCTTATGGGGCACTCAGTATTTCAAGAGAGTTATTTTAATCTCTTTAGATGCCATGGGACCAAGCTATTGTTCTCACTGGCACCATTTTTGTACTTAAAATTAAATTCATCTGAACTTCTTAACCAGTCATGGAGTTGAACACAGTTTAAATTTAAAAAAAATTGAAAGTAATCTTCTTTTCTGGGGGCACTGAATATTTTGCATGACAGAGAGGTGCGTAAGTCTGCAGTGCCTAAGTTGTCCAAATAAGCTGCAATTTGCTCCACCAGGGCAGATCCTGGGCAGGCCAAATCAGTCTCTGAGCTGTTTTGGTCTTTAGAGAGAGAGCTGCCTCTGAGGCTCATCTGCAGCTGAGAGAAGGGAATCAACACCCAGGGCCTGACCTGCTGAGCCCTGGGACCACCACCTGTAACAAACAGCATGAGCTTGGACCATGCAATTGAATCCACTGGGAGGATGAAGAAGAAAACACAGACACGCAAGGAAATGTGTGAAAAAAATTAACTAACTAGATCGTGTGTCTTGAGGCAAAGATTACACCAGTGCTGATGTCAGAGAAATAGTGGAGAAACAGCCAGATGGCTTCTAGGCAAGGTCCAGCCTTGGCAGCTCACTGCTTGGCTGGCTGCCTGATACTAGTTCACTGACCAAGAGAACATAGAGCTATTCTGGGTAAAATTGTTGCTCTTTTACATTCTACATGCAAATAGTTGCTTAAAGTTGTGATGATGTTTTTAAAGTGGATGTATTTTTTTAAAATACCATTTATTCCTCACCTGTAATGTCGATCTGTGCTTTTCCAAGCAATACCATGACAGAAGTGGGAAAAGAAAGCTTTAATAACTTACTCAGTTTTCCTCCTGTTTTGGCATGTTACAGCTGAAGTCTAAGAGATTGGGATTAAAAGTATTTCCAGATACCAAACTTCTCTTTTCTTGCTGTAACTTATGTTTTATCACATAACATCTCCAGTGATTACCTCCTTATTTTACTTCAAAACACAACACGAGCACAAACACATATAACAGAATCTGTGGCAGTATCTCAATGATTTTAACAGACACGGAGATAGAAGAAATACAAGACTTCAAATAAAATACCTCATCATAATGTAAATACCCCATAAAGAAATCCCTTTTGCTTTTTATGAAGTACTGATACCTTAGAGGTGATCCCAACAGATAGAAATATAGCTGTACAGTGGGAGACCACAATATGAGAGACGATCAGGAAATAGTCTGGACACAATGTTATCTCAAAGACGTGGAAAAATGTAAATTTATATACCTACAGGGTAGGTAGAAGTCTGAGCTGTCAACTGAAGCGAAAGAGTTGAGAGGATAATTTGAAACATCCTGAGCGGAAAATATAAATTACCAGCCCGGGGAGGGGTGTGAAGCATGATAGCTTTTGAGTAAAAATAGAGGTCTGTAATTAAGGAGACACTTACTGTACCAGGCCTGGGGTAGGGGATGCGGCCTTCGTAGTGCACCCACCGATGATCTGCGCTCTCCTTGTGAGCGTAAGGGCCATTGAACACAGCCCTGATCTCTGCCATGCTGTACACACAGACTGCAGAGCCCTTGAACACGGAGCTGCAAGAGAAGATGCATTGATGTGTGTATTGCAGACACCTCCTCGGTGCCTCAGCCAGGGAATTAACTAATTGCGCAGGTTCTAACGGGGTTTGGAACGATCCTGCACCTGAGGGTTGACATAAGTAGTGCTAAATAACAGTGTGTATAGGTCTGATAACTACAGACATTTAATGTCTCTGTTGTTACAGTTTAAAGCTATGTTTGGTTGAAACCTGGATCAGCCTTTGGAACCACTCAACAGACTGCCATTTTTTCTAGTGACTGACTAGTTTCTAGTTTTCAGCTATGATTTGCTAGCTGCTTTGATTAGAATTTTATCTAAATGAAGGACATTTCTTTACATTGTCTACACATCTGGAAGTCCATATATTAGTGACACTACAAGTGAGGTCCCCAAGAATTACCAGTTGCATTGGAAAGACAAAAAAAAAAAATTATTTCCTTTTCTGTATATTTTTCCTTTTTAAAATGTATTTTTCTAAAAAAAAAATCCTTAACATTTCAGTTTTCCAAAGAACGCCATGCCAAGTAGTTGAGTGGCATGTCCTTTAGTTACTTCAAAAGCCATTTCATTTATTATGAAATATTTACTTCACTTTTAAATATTTTCTGTGGTTATATATTCTAGGGAACCACTGTGGTTACTGCTTCTGAATTAAGGAGTGTTTTGGCAATTCATTGTACTCATGCTGGTCAGCATTTCGCTAGTCATTATTTACACTTAATTCAGAGGTTCTGGAGACAAAAGAAAGAATTATTTTCTTTCTGACAATTCTATAGAGAGCACCTCACCATTTCAGCTGAGAGGTCATTAATTAATTAGTGCATCACCTCGGGATAAAGTTGGGTTATTCTTTGATAAACTCTGCTTTACAAAATCACTGAACTACCTGTTTAGAGAGTAGTTTTGATACTAAGAAACAGCAGATGTTAAGTTGTTGCTCACAGAAATGATGCTTCACCACAATAATTTGCCTAAAATAGCAACTACTGGTTCCTCAATAAATATAATAGAAATTTATAAATTCAACTGCTTGAGGTTGAAATAATTTAGCATGCTTTTGACTGTTACATTTTCATTATTTTTTACAATAATTCTCAAAAGTTAGGCACACTAATGTTTAGGGACATAATTTATTATTTCCATTTCTGAAAAATATTATCCTTAGTGACTTCAGCCCTGACACTGGAAGCCTTATTATAGCAGTTTCTAACTGTTCTCAGGAATCAGGATCTAGTACAGAAGACTTGAGTATATACAGAAGTATAAAAAGGCTGATTACGATCTTCAGCGTTTGTTTCCAGAGGCAAACAGGATCCCAACACATACCTTGTTGTAGTGAAGACTCCATATACAAGTGGGTTTCTCTCATCTCTTGTGGAAAGTAAGAATATGTCTTCTGCAATGATAAAAATATGTTTGGGGATTTTTTTTAGTTAAACATCCAATGATTATTTCTTCACTTACCATTTATAATTTGGAAATTTGTAAAAGTATAACAAAACTCTATTTTTGCTTGAATTTTAATTTCTGTAGTGAATTTGTGCTAATATTCTGAAATACGTCCATTTGCAGATAGTCTGTGTTTTACAGACTATCAGTTTTTACAGAATGGGTTTTTCACTTTCCAGCTTTTGGAGGCAAAGGGAAAAACCCCATAATTCTAATCAGATAAATTTTAGTTATAATCAGGGACTTCTGATCAAAGTCAGAGATATTACTAGCCCTGTTTGGAAGAGGAGTAACATCAGAACAAGACACAGTGCTTCTACAAACCAGAGGGAAAAAACCAAAGCAAAAGCAGGCATTACTAATGTCAAAACAGACCATTAAAAACAAGTCAACTCACGCAGCTCATCAAAATGTGTGTCTGCTCCTTCAGGACCGGGTATGGAACACACAAGCCTGGCTTTCAGAAAAGTTGTCCACTTGTTTATTAGGCTTCTTTGGCCTCCCATATCATTCTAACAAAAATAAAATGAAAATACTTAAGTATTAAACAAATAAGAGCTTCAACACATGGCAGGACAGTGTGGTCTCTGCTCCTTCTGTCTGATTCCACAGTGTGCTCTTACCACAACAACATCAAAGCGGGTTTTTTCTTTTATTTTTTTCTAAAATAGTGTAGGACAGCCTTTTTCTAAGTAGCATCTGTAGTCACTTCTCAACTCAGAGAATAGGCAACTCAAATTTCCTAATTATAACAAAATCTGATTGCAAAGTTCCCTCGCCAGGTTTTTAACTGGAATGCTGTGAAAACACATGTCTATCTCATGTGATTTCTTGCTCCTTGTGAGGCTAATTTTTGCAATCAGTTGTTCTTCAAGAATTCCTTACAAACCAAATAATTGAACAGAATGTTTTGGATAGATTTCTCAAAAAAGAAAAAACTATATTCAACAGCAGCTTACAATGTAAATACTACACTGTTTGCTTTGTGTAGATGGTACAGAGAGAAATGCATTCCAGGGAAAACCAGTCATACTATTTTAATAATCATTGTTATGGAAATATCAAACTATCCTCCAAAAAAAGAAGGATTTTTTTTTCATTTATTTTACTATGTGTTTCCAAAACATAAGCATGTTTGCCCAAATTTCCTTTAGTCACTGGAGAAAGAAAGAAAAATCTATAAATGGTCACTTGAAATTTGAATTACCCTTCTGAAGGGTAAGTGTCCTTCTACTGACTTAGATCAGTAGAGGGGTATGGGTAGTGGATTTTAGAAAAGTTAAATTTTAAGAAGCTGAACTAGGAGTTTGTTCATGTACTTTTTTCACTGAGTACATGAAAAATCTAATTAATGACATGAATCTGTCCCCCACTGGTCCCAAACAGCAGAACTACTTAAGTTCCGCAAAGCTCTTTAGGCCCCAACATTTTTCATCCTGAATATGTTAAGGGCAATGATACACCAGCAGGAATCAAGAATTTAACACTTTAGAGAAATGTTATCAGCAGCTTTAGGTGCTGAACCACCCCATGAAGGTGCCTACTTCTTTCACTTACAAAATCTGAAGCTTGGGGGATCTCTGTGCTGTAAAGTTGTGAACCACAAATTTGGCCATAAATATCCAATCCTTTCAGATTCATTAGGAGAAATCACTCTTTTGTTAATTGACTTTGCAGCTCCGAAGTTATAGAACCAGCCAGTAGGAAACACCAGGTGGTGGAAGTTACACATCATCACCATGGGTTGTATTTGGCCCTTCAGGGCTGTGTCATACATATTACAGGCATTCAGAAAGATGGATTTAAGTGCTGAAATCACTTCACAAAGAGTAACACTTCTCCAGTAATGCACTTTAACTGCTTTCCCTTTTCATGTACCTGGTACTTTCAAACAGATTAGCTCAGTTGGAAATGATTCCTGTTAATATATCGCCTTTGGAACTCCTGCTCTTACAAGAATTGCTGCCTCCTCTCTTGATTTCCTGAGGTTCTGCCAAGCCTGAATCTTTGCATCTACCCAACAGATTTATTACAGAGGCGTCAAAATTAGCAGCCTGAAGCCAATAGCAAAAAGAAGCTCTGCATGTGTGTTCTGTTCAAAGGCACGGCAAATAAACTTTGTGGTGCAGTTAAAACCAAACAATTACAAAGATGCAACAAAGAATCTTAAAAAGCAAGAAGTGTTAAGCTTTTCCTTTCTCTGGCAATTCAGATTAGCTAAGCAAATCTCACATTGCAGGGCTTCCACTTTGATTTCTGGTGGATGCAGTGCAGCATCACAGGAGATGAGATGTTTCAACTGCCTGGCTAAGACCAGAAGAGAGGAAGAAAGTGTGGAGCAAATGATGGGGCTGGAATGGAAAGAGAACCCATGTCTAGCTCCTGCTCCTGTCACCACAGGCATCCAGGTTCTGCAAGAGATGGGAAGGTGTGTACTTCTGTTTTACCCACCTTAAGTTGTGACCCACCACAGCATTTTCACAAATGCTTATTTTAAATGTATCAGTGGATCCACTGAGCTCCTAAAGAGCAGTGTGAACCAAATACTGTGCTCACAGGCAGCAATTTTTCAAGTACTGTGTGCTTTAAAGATTCTACTGGATTTAAGATGTATCCATATTTGTTTGCTCTCAAGCCAGGACATGATGTTAAGCATGTTATGTGAATTTAAAAGACATTAGAACAGACATTCTGTCGGTGTGTTTTACAAGGGGGATTCAATAACCAGTTAGCATTCCAAGAACTACCAAATCCTTCTGAAGCCAGAGAGTGACAAATTTATGCTGCAAAAGTTGAGAGACTGAAGTTGCACATATAATATGCTGACATATCCTTCAACATGCTTCTTCCTACTCCCATGGCTGAATGAAATAAAATGCACATTTTAGTAGGAGGACGTTTTTGTTTATGCTTTTGGGGCTTTGGGGGATTTTTTTGATTAGTAGCCACATAGTAGTCTTCAATTATATATGTCATCTCTGAGTAAAATAGTGTCTTTCCCTTCCTATGATGTGACCAGGACTCATTGAGACTGACTGAAAAAGTGCAGGAACTGACAAAGGCCATGATGATTTTATCCACATACAGAATTAGTTCAGTTCAGACCAAGGAGGTTCAGAAACCATATACAGTATAGGCATGTCTTTGCTCTTGGAGTCTTAAACAGTATTTATCTTACTAAGCTCTGGAAATGTCTATTTTTTTAAGAAAGTGCACCCCTTCCTTCCCTAGACTATTTTTTGGTGCATATTAGGTCAGTTTTTGACCCATCTTGAGGCTTCAGGTGCTGGGGAACATGTGTTTGTTACCCTTTCCTTCAGCCCACGTTGACATGAACTCACTTTGCATCCTACCTGCCCATTCTGGTGTAGATTCCTTGGACCCTCACTGTTCATGATTATTGGCCTCTGAGAGGCTGCACGAAGGACATATTGACCCAAATTATTTTTGAGACTGGGTTGCTACAGAAAGAAGACAGTCCCTTTTGTCCAAAAGATTATTTAATAGCGTCAGTCTGTAATGAATCACTGATGTGCTCAAATGCTGTGAGCTGGTTATAGAGCAGGACATAAATACAATAAGATGGACAGGCTGGGTAGTCAGTGAATTAGAAGGAATGGATGGAAGAGTGAAAATCACCAAAGCAAAGTCCAGTCAGTGCACAGGTGAACAGAAATAAGGATTAAAAACATCCATAGACTCCTAAGACCACTGAACTGATTTATACCAAGCAAAGGTTTGCCTCAAGCCTGTTTAAGTAATAAACTGGATGTACTGAAATGATTTTTGACAAGAGATATGGTCTGAAGACAACTCTAAATATTTCAGGGAGATTGGACAAGAAGACAAGATAAATTTAAGTGCTGAGAGAAGGGGAAGGCAGCATGAGAAAGCCTTTCATTCCAAAACTATGCCTAATCTTGTAACAGCCAATCAACCTTTAGTATCTGAAATCTTATCTCCCAAATATCACTTCTAAGCACACTGGATTAGCAGTGTTTACTATAAACTTTGTTACTGGACAGATGAAGGCACTTACGACTGCATATTTCATTTTGAATATAAATAAAGCTTTAATTAGCACTTACTGCTTTGTAATCTCACAAGCTGTAACAAATACCAACACTTCTGCCTGAAATACCTTCTTTTTGACAGAAAGAAGTGCCTGTAAAATCTTGGTTACTTGTGTTTGCCTGAGTTAGAAATGTAGATAATTGCCAAGTAGAAAGGGGGCTGTTCAATCTGTCACCTGTTGAGGAAGTATTACCCCAAAATATCACAAAGCTTTAAGCCCAGAAATTATCTAGATAAATGGGGAAGTAATCCAATATGACTTTAATAAATCAGACAGACTTTTCTTTACAGAAATCCTAAAACTTCATCCCTTTTCAATGAGCTGGTTGCAAGAAACAATTTGTTGGAGTGAGAAACCAGGTTTTCACCAAACTACATTAAGAATTCAAGTATCTGATGTACAATTTCAATGAGCATGGCTAAATATATGTCTTTCTGACACTGAGGAAGAATGCTGCTTAAATGGTACAGGGTAAAATTTGGGAAATAAATTAAGGTCATATCATACACCTCTCTTGGGAGACCTGCATGGAAATTTCAGTTTTCTGATCTGCAATTTATATACAACTGAGCAAAACAGCAGGTTTTTCAAATCCTCTAGCTCAAGATAAGTCTATCATGAAAATAAAAGCCATCAGAAAAAATACTGCTCTTTGATCAAGTGATTGAAAAATCAACTTATATTAAAGGCTTTCTGTTGTATCTATTTTCTATTTTATTGTAACACATATACTATATAAATATAGCTTCATTAAAATGAACGAATGCTAGTCTTGGAATCCAGTAGGCAGGAAAACAGATGGCAACAAAGCTAAAGAACATCTGCATCTTTGGGGTTTTAAATCTCTAAGTTTTTTGTAAGTAACAGTGACAAATTGAACATTAGAACAAAAAGTGCAGTTATCTGAAAAATCAGTGTACATCAAAGATGTCAAACACTGTGATTCATAAAACTTTAAAGACAGTAATTATCCTGAACAGCCTCTAAAGAAAAAAAAAAAAAAGGAAGAAAAAAGAAAAAAGACAATGAGTGGAATTTCTAGAAGCAGGTTATTAATTACAGCCAGTGGCAAGATGTGCAGAAGGACTATCCAACGAGAATTCCTGGCCTGAATAAAAGGAAATGCTGTAGAACAGAGGGGAAAAGTGCTGAAACTGCAGAAGGCCCTGGAGCCTTTCTCTTATTGAAGCCTAGCTATGTTACAAAGCTACCAGAAACAAATGGCATCCCCTGCAGCAAAGCCTTACATTATGCAGAAAAAAACCCCAACATACTAGCTGACTTTATAAATGGAGAAACCGCCAACAGTTTTCTTTCAACTTCTGTCTTCAAATTGACAGTTCTTTTACCATTATTTCATTTTACTTTACATATTCTGCCCCCACTCAACTCTGTTAGGTACCCACCTAACAAGGGAAAGTTAAATTTACGCCTTCAGGAATTCAGGTTCAAAATTTCTTGTCCAAACCATACTGATGTCAGATGAAAAATTCCTCCCCTGATTTCATCAGGCTATAGGTTACATCCAAAATCATCAAGCAACATGTGAAGTGTGACCTGAGAGAGAATAAAAGCACACTTGCAGCATAAGCAAGAGCAAGAGGGCACATGAGACTTTAGAACTTTGCCCTGCTACCGATGCATTGAGAAACATGAGAAAGTAAGTTCTCCTCTGTGTCTGCAGTTCCCATCTGAATACGAGGTGGTAACTTTGTAGTTCCTGTTCCTCAAGCAGGCTTGTTTTTATTTCATTCAGAATGACAGTGTACTCACAATGAGCATGCATAAGTGTTTGGTTCACTGTAGAAAATATTGATTTTTATTTTGGAAAATATTTAACATCACATGCAGGAGTTTCTACCAAATTATCTCTGGTTGGGATCCAGACAGGAAAATCTAACTACACAGCAAAGAAAAATTCTGGACTGTTACCTAACATATAATTTAAAAAACCCAAACAAACAAACAAAAAACAACAAAAAACCCCCCAAAAAACAAAAACAAAACAAAACCAAAAAAAAAAAAAAAAAAAAAAACAACCAAACCCCAAATCCAGAAACCAATAGGCTTTGGTAAAGACAAGGAGATGAAAACAGCAAGTTTGAATGTGTTTTGGGACAAATTAAAAAAAGTAAGCACCACTTTATCTTAAGGCCATTCAGCAATCCTGCTAAGATTACCTCCAGCAGGTGTGCTAGTATTGAGAATATTCCCCCAAACTGTTCAAAGGCTGCCATAAATAGATGTACTCTACTATATCCACCACTGGGCTGTTCATTCCAGCTTCAGTGGAAATCTGAAGTTAAATAAGGCTTATGGCTGAACTAATGAAATATATTATGGAATTTTCAGGAAAATCTACTTCAAATTTTGAGTATAAACTGTCCAGGGTTTATTCCAGTGTGTCTGACTTGCCTTTACCTGTCTCTCATCTAAATTTTCATATATACATACTAAAAAATATATAGATACATAAAAAGGTTATAAAAAGACAGAACAAAAGCTTCAGGATATGAAAGGTTGCATTCTTGATCATGAAGCTACAGACAAGTCAAGTGATTAGATGGATCATGCAGTTAATGTCAAACAGGAGATCAGAATTTGGTTTGAACCGTTTGAGAGCCCTGTGAAACTGAAGCAGTGTGAGATGCAGCGTTGGGATAAACTGGTTTCTTTCTCAACAATTTCACATTCCAGGGACCCAGTAGGGCAGAGCTCCCTTCATAGCCAGTGGAAAATATGTCCTTCGGAGAGTGATTAGGGTTGAAGAAGGAAGGAGTCTTCCCCAAAAATTAGTCATCTGCCTTTACTGCAGGAAGTGAATGCCTGGCAATTAATTTGTTCACTTGGATATACAAAAGTGCCTGAAGTCACTAGTGTGGGACATTGTGACCACAGAACTGAAAACCACAGGTTGAGAGCTGGGGAGGGCATGAGACCAAAAAACAAAGGCCGTCACCTTAGGGAGTCCATTAGAATCTGGAATCCTGAAATACTGGCATTTACAACAATGTTCTCAATCAACAATAGCAAAACTGTAAACTGTGGTACATTCTCATAGTAAATGTACTGACAAACGAAAAGGCAGGAAGGTAATTCTATCACATGAGGAAATTTCAAAATCAGAAAGTCATTATTTACTACTCTTAAGAGATATTTGAACATCTGAGTCAAAGCACTCAGAAGTCATGGACTTTGGATTAGCCGTAGGAACTCCAATTAACCCTGCAGGCTTCCACTTCTGAGCCAGGGGGTTACTGACAGTGTCTTTTGCAATGAGTCTCTCTGGAAACTAGGATGATTTCCAGAGTTTGCTTCAGAGGTTGTGCAGCTGCATTTCCATGATCCAGTTTTTAAAGCTCTATCTTGACACTGCAAGTTCTTTCTCACTTTCCCTGAGGCTCAGTAAAATCCAGTCACACCTCTGTACATATACGCATAACTTACATATTTTTGCCTCAACAGTAAATCATGATTTCCGCCCTCAAAACACCAATTATATTATTGAAACACACCCATGAGGGACAGAAATTTACAATACTTCCTATACTTATACAACCCTTGCCAATAAGGAAAGTTGGACCAATAGACCTGACAAAGCCTGATGTTATGTCTCTTAATCCATCAGAGTTAGAAGCAGATACTACATGGAACTGGTCCATCTCCAGCAGATCAACCCTTAAAAATGAAATCATCATGATGAGCATCTGCTTTTCTACATAGTTTGAAAACTTTCAAATGGCACATAATATTCAAATATCAAAATTGGAAGTCCAAGAGGAGTTGGCTGTCGAAAGACTCACTGCTGCAAAGATGCTCAATGAGCAAATGAGGGCCAAGGTTGTTCCAGGGATGACTTTTTCAGAGTGTTTTCAATCACTATCATTGAAAAATCAAGGAAAAGAAGTATTACTCATGGTTGGCATTGTGGCTAGGCAATACTATAGTGAAAAAGGAGGTATGTAAGCATATAATAGTTAAATCTCGTCTGGAATGAGTTGTCTCCAGAACTGGAAGCAGGATAGCTGCACGAGCATGGCTCTGAGCCCAGACTAATTAGCCCTGCTGAGAACATGTTAACATGGCTATTTCGCTTCCGGAGCCCGGCTGGAGCGGCTGGGGGCTGAGCAGGACACTGCCAGGACAGCTCCTGTGGCTCTGGAGATAGAGCGATTATCGACACAGTGATGCATTACACATTCTACAAATACAAATAATGTTAATGGCCCGGTTACCCCTAGTCACAGTAAAGGCTTGGCTAGACTATTTCCAGGGCAAGAAAAACACCTCCTAACTTTCACATACGAGCAGCCCTGTGGCAAAGCCCACCGGAGACTCTGGACTTGGAGCTGCAGAGGAACAGCTCCCTCCTGCCATTCTGGGACTACAAATTGCTTAAAGCACCAGACAGAAGGCAAGGTCATAGCCTTGAACTCTGCTCACGTTCATGGCTTTGGAAATAAATTACATTACCCAAAGGCGGAATGCAGGGTGTGTCCAGGGCTCTCGACTCAGGAGCTCTTAAAATGATTACATTCCAGTGTGCTTAGAAAGTACAGTTTAACCAAGAGGGTTGTGCCTAATTGCTGTATTCTTTTCCCCAGGTACAGCTTGGTATATATAGGGGTGGAATAGCATTCAAAAAAAAAAAAAAAAAAAAAAAAGACAAAGAGCTCACTTGTTCCCACTAGAACAAAGGCTGCTTCTGGATACTGAACACTTTGGGAAATATGGGAAAGCATCAAGGGCTGAAGTCTGGTTTCTTGGCAGTTGAGGCCCCAGAAACCAGCCTCCAAGACTGCATGCTGTAACTTTTGCAATACATCACCGAAACCATTAAAGAGAAGCTTGTAACACAGCAAATGCAAACCACTGTAATAATAAACAGGATTTTCATACTGCAGCCGAGAGACTACTGCTTTTGGCTAATTTCCATTCCATTCCAAAAGAATGAGGTTGTAACTATGAAAAGATGTGTTTCTATATAGATAACAAACAAATAAAAGCTCCAGCAACTTTCCTCCCTCTCTAAAACATTTCTATGGACTCCTCTATGTTAGGATTTTTATTTCTCACCTTATTTGAGCGAGAAAATTAGGAGGTAAAACGGAGTTGTTTCTAGGGCTATAGTTGTGCATATGTGAGGTTGTCAAAAAACAGAATTACAATTCTGTCATAATTTACTAGTGGAGATGTATAAAAACATAGCTGACTTGTTACTTGACTGCACAGGTTACAGTGTGTGGATGCAGCAATTTATGGTTTTTTTCAAAGTCTTGCTCAGTGTGTAATGAATGTGTCATGTCTTTACCTGATGCAAAGTGGTTCAGCATTGTGGGCTTGAAGACAATATAGCTGTAAAAGCCTGTGTTTCTAAAAATAGAAATAAGTGGGTCCATACTCTTAAAAAGTTACAGGTTGTATGATCATTTAATATACATGTGTTAACTATGCATTTTAAAAAAGAAATAAACTTTGCTGGCTAATCTGCAATAGTAGTTTTTCTTTTTACTTACGGCCTTACACGAAAAGAAAGGAAATAACCCCAAAGATTGCAACTTATGTAAGTATGAACATACCATAAGTAGTATCAGGTATTGCAGATAGGGTAATGATGCTTTTTCTGCCTCGCTCAAACCAAAAACAGGAAATGCCATTTGCCATGATAAATTGCACAACTGGTCCTGAAAGTGACTGTTGAAAGCACTTCCTCCCGAGTGCTGCTGATATCCCTCAGTGATACAGAACAGATGACGTAAACCTGAGTGAGTGCTGTGCAGAGCTGCAGCACAGGCTGCAGGACACGGAGTGTGTATGGCCTGATGAACAGGACAAGCGACAGCTGTTTGAGTCTGCAAAGAGCTGCCAGCAAGAGAACTATGGTCTTCTGGGTCTGAAAGTGGCTGGGAAAGGGGAATGCTTTCCAGAGAAGGTTTTCCGCAAGGGAGAGGATCAGTCAGAGACCATATTGTTGAACCCTTGAAAATTAGCCAAACAATAGGCTGCACTGACTAAGCTTCTTATTAAAAACAAAGCCTACTCTAATTTCACCATGTGTTTCTGGCATTAATGTACAGGAGCCCTAAGGCACAGTGAGGTAGACAGCAATTGAGTTCTAGTAGCAAAAACCCTCTGTTTACACCAAGCAAGTTATTTCAAGAGTTGCTGGGCTTCTCCCATCCATTGCTATTCTCTGCTGAACTGGTAAAGAAGGCAAAGGCTTAACTTTGTACAGTACAGGTCATATAAATGAGACAGTGCTGGCAGAAATTGTTATGTTACCAACTGTTGCAATCAAAGACATTGCTCCCATATCAGAGACAATTAAGTAGAGCAGATATTTCTCACCAGAGCACAGATCCACAATGTCTTATCACATAAAAAGACAAGTCTATTTGCATATTAAATACTCACAGTAATTCTATTTTTATTATAATAACTAGCAATATAATGGCTTTTTATTTGCAGGAAATTAAGACAAATATCCACAAAAACAGGAGTCTGGATTATCAAAAGAACTCTGCAACCAATGGGAAGTGCTCAGTAGATAAAGAAGACAGCGAAGAACTATTAATAATAATCACCTTGCTTATCAGTTTTCATTGTTTGTCTTTGACTATTAAAAATAAAAGTCATTACATTTTTCCTGTTAACATGATTACTCCATAAATTCATTCTCATTTGAGGTATGATTATACACAGTCATTACATTTTCTTTACAATACATTAACTTTTATTATGATATCTTATCTCCTTTCTTCTCTAGGTAAAGGATGCTGGAGATCTCTAGCTCATATATCTTAGCTGAAAATGTTGAAAATGTTGTCTATCAATTTCTCCTAATGCATTAAGTGCTTTCTCATAATCAGCAAATGCCATGTCTAGCAGCAAATCATCTATGTTTGCGTTTCCATTCTGCCATTAATCACACTGCTGTGAAATACCCAACTAAAAGATTATCCATCCTTTCGTCTGGCTAAAAACCTACTACAGAACTGATTTATGAATGAGTTTTTTGTTTTCTTAACACTTTAGATCAAGGACAGAAGTGTGAAATGGCTGTGGCCTCTGAAATCTCAGTTGGAGTTGGGAGTTTGCTGGATTGCAGAGCAGCTGTAGATTTATATATTCATACGTTTGTCCACTCTTTGTTTCTCAGTGTGTGTCCATAGCTGAATGGATGCTCTTCTCCTACACACATCTTACTGCAGATCACAAACACTTCTTTCATTTACTAATTTTCACGTTTCTTTAGAAGATAATTTTCACTGCCAGCAGAGTCACACTGCTGAGAAAATGCAAGTCAGTGAAAGCTTCTGAACAAAATATCATAGAAATGTACCAAGTTGTGTGACTGCTCTGGTGTTGCTGATACCTAGTTCATCACACGAGATAAGCATTTGGTCAAAGCTTACATTTAATAATATGAAGACAGTCCTATTTTCCTGACCTTTACCACTGATTCCTGGGTACCTGGATTCACTGAGGACCTAAGGACAGGGTGGGAGCACTTATATTGACTACTTCTGTTACTACAGAGTGTAGGAACAGAATGTCCCATGGAACAGGGGAGTGCATGGAGGGTGTGTATAGATCTATAGATCCTTCTGCCACTGTGGGCAGAGACAGTCAAACCCCCAGGCTGTTAACAGCAAACTACACAAACCAACACCTTCATATGCAGGAACTGCTTTTTCTTCCCATTACCATTTGTGGAGCTTCTGCCCTTGACAGAGACGCTACTCCAAAAATAGTGCAGCTTGTGAAAGCTTGAGTCTGCCTATACAATAGGGGCACAAATCTTCCATAAGGGGCAAACCCAGCTTAATGAAGGAAAAAGTGAAGGAGCAGTCATTTAAAGGAGGTCAGGCACCAGCCAAATGAACTTTTTACACTGCAGCAGACCTGGGGTCTGGCTCCTCCTGGTCAATGGGTCAAGGACTGTGCTTCTTCCCAAGGGAGGAAACCTCCAGGCAGATGTGGGTGTAGCTCAGAAACTGTACTTTTTTTTTTGCCTCCATTCACCTCCCACTGATTACCAGGAATGTGCAGAAACAAATGACTGACCCCAGCTCTCTGTACTGCCCAGGAATGATGTACAGAGCTAGGCTGAAGGGCTGAGTTTGTATATCCATGCATTCAGTGGGCACTGTCCACAAAAGCCCAAACACCTTGCCACCGTGTACACTTTGACACATCAATCCTCACTGAAAGCTCATGGAACAAAGCAGAACATTGCTGCATTTCTGAAGCTCAATACTTTATCATTTGGACGCAGGACTATAATTTATAAGCCTACTAGCTTTTTAAAAAGAGGTACACAGTCAATATAAAGTCTATTTTATGGAAAGTAAATCTCAGATGGCATTAGTAATCTATGTTCAGAAAATTATGATGATGGCTCATTGGGTAACTAAGGGGAAAACAGGATTTCTCATAGAAACAAACCAAACTTGCTTAGTTTTTTAATTTAAATAAAAAGAGAGTCCTCACCTTACAAACTCTCCCAACTCTGGAAAGGATTGTCTTGTCAGATGTGCCACTATCTTGTGATATTTCTCGAAAAAAGAAGTAGATTTTATCATCATCTGGGTTATAGGTATCAGGGATGGGAAAAGTTCCAATGAATTTTGCTCCTAGAAATAAAAAAAAAAGGGGTGTTAAAAATTTGAAGAAAAGCCTTATTACTTGCTGTTAAATCTCTGCATTTATGTTGCATCTTCCAGTGAAATAAAAATATTATTTAGATATGTAGTAGCAAGTTTCTTACTAACTCCAAGTGAAAACCACCATGGAGTCTGAAGTATTTACTCTCAGGCAGATGTTTTTGTGTATATATCTTACTACACTTGTATAAATATGCAGCACTGGTTGTCATTCCCTGTTTGAAAATAGGCTAACTCTCAGTACAAAGCATTACATACACAAATATACCTTACTACTCTTGCCAACAATACAAAACAAAGTAGATTTTCTGAAATCACCTGGTAGAATTTACATTATTTTAATTACACAGTGCAGCAGTTATGAATTCAGAAATACACTGCTGCTTACTAGATATAGCTTGCAAAGGAATGGAAGAGCCTCTATTAAAAATTCAATATAAATGAAAACTTTCATAAGTTAAAATCTTCCTACATGTCTGTGATACAGCAATCTTACTGACTATATCTACCAAATCCAATACAGTGCCACACGGGGATTCTCCAGTTAGCCCAGAAAACGCCAGAACAGACCAATGGTCTCCAATGCTGCTCTACCTGCTCACTAGTTAAGGGCTTTTGGTATTGGTGTTGGTTTTTTCTCCTTTAAATTTCGCACTAAAATCAGGAATTAAAGTAATTCAGGAGTCTCTGACTGCAGCAGAGCAGGCAACAACGCTGTCTTACACAAGTGAACCAGCTCCCTGGGGCAGTGATTTTTAAGACATTCCCCAATGTGCTACAATAGATGAGCACTTCTGAGGGCACTTGGATCAATGATCTTTTTCTTTAAACAGAAGTGTTTATACAAATACAGTGCAAAGAGACCCTTGACTCTAAAATACATTCTTTCAGCAATAAAATGCACAGTCTTTGTCCCCCATTATCAGGGAGGCTGCAGTAGAAAGCAATAAGGAGGGTGGTGTAAGAATGGAGAGCAAACAGAACACACTGTTTATATGGGGGAATACTATTATCAGCTGTCAATGAACATTCATGCCTTTGTCCTTTTCATAATGATTGTTACTTTATATTAGCCTTGAGGAATTTTCACCATGAACTCTACAGTACATACAGGAGAAAAAGAGAGTGCTTGATGCAAAAGTTTGCAGTCAAAGGCCTGAGACAAAATGGGATGTGTTTAAGTGCTCGATGTGCACCTTTGTGACAGAAGAGTAAATTTATGGGTGCAAATGGCCACAGTGCTTCTTCCATTTTAAACCTTTCTGACACTAGAGAATGGTGTCAGCAGAAAAAATGAAATGATGCAGGCATCAAGATCTATAAATTTACGTTAGGATTTCAAAATGAGCCTGAGGAAAATATTCAATTACACCTCAGGGCCTGTAAGGCTACTTTGAAGATTAGATCTCTAAGCATGCATAAATACATAAATATGTTTCCAGTATGGTTTCTTAAACGTGTGGTTAGCTAAATAGCCATTTAAGGGGAAACCTGTGAAATAGTTCTATACCACGTTTTTGAAATTCACATACTTTTATTTTTTTTATCCACATTCACAGAACAAAACACTGAATATATGGGGGGGTTAAAATTAAACTTCATTGCTTTTCTTGGCAAGCCAAATGCAAAAACAAATGTCTCAACACCAATTCCTGGAATAGATTTAGAAGAATCTCTAATAAATTAAAGGAACACAAATATTTAACAATTTTAAATCACAATTGGAAACACTGAAGCTGAAAGTTAAATCCAAACAAAAATACATTGTAAAAGATATGAAGACAAAGAAAGTGAAACATTTTAATGGAAGAGATTATGATCTGAAAAGCATATTATGTTCTGCAATTGAGATCTTTGTCTCATCTTTTCTAATCCACCCATCCAACATTTAAAAGTGCATTTGAACTAACTGTGAATTAGGCTTTGGGATTCTTTGCATGGGAAAAAAAATTAATGATGATGATTTTAAACCACAGTTTGTTTTCCCATACACAGAGATGTCCCCTCTCTTTGCTTCAATAGAAGATTTTCCCACATATTAATTTCATGGATAGATTGTATGTAACCAAACAGGGGATTAAAGGCATCATGAGCTCTGGCAATGGATGGTAGAGGTGTTGCTCGTGCTTTTTTAATCATGCTCATGTGACCTGGTGGGAAAAGCTGATACAGCTGGTCCTTCACTGCTGGGTTGGCTGGAGTGGTCATGTTTGCTGCTGGCCATCACAACCTTCTGAAACCAGCAGCGACTTTAGACAGTGCAGCCCTGTGTGCCTCAGAGAAGTGAGGCTCAGAAAAAGAGGACAACAAAGGAGTAGCTGTCCCAGAACATGAAAAAATGAAAAAGCAACCTGAAACTGTGGGAGGCAGCACCTCTGTAGCTGGGCTGCCAGAAATGCGTGTCATGATAAAATGCACAGGACAGTGCTTGCCTCATTTACCATAACCACCTAGAAGTCCTAACCCATACTCAGCAAGGTCCACTCTCAGAGAGGGACAAAGAGACAATGAATAATCCTATTTTAAGACAGACTCCTGCAATAGGCGGGGTGAGTCACCCCCTGGAAGTGTCACCTCTCAGTAAATTACAGAGACAAGCAAAAGGACTGAGCTCAGACAGGATGCTGGCTTTTGCCTTTTAGAGCTAAGGGAGCTGAATCTCATCCAAAGTTCGCGGGTTATAAAGAACTCATTGCCTGCAAGACTTTGCCCTGGAAAAGACAACTAAACTGCTAAGAAAAAAGTGAAAAGAAAAAAAAAAATGAAGAGATGAATGCCATTCAAGGAAGCTCTCGTTCCAGCTCTGGCCTCAGCTTCCCGTGCAGGAGGGAGGAACGTGCGGCTGTTGAGGGCATGCCTGTTTGCAGGGCTGGGGTATCCAGGAAGGATGCTGCCCGCTGCCCAGGGGCTGGAGGGGCAGGCTCTGTTCCAGTGGGCGGCTCTGCCATCCGGAGAGGGGCCACCAGCCCCTCGTGCCTCGACCCCGGGCGAGGCAGCTCCGGTGGGCAGCTGTGGGAACGCCGGGTTCCTCGGCTCTGCTCCCCTCTGCTCCAGGGCCACTCTTGCAGGAGTATGAGCATGTGTGAGCCTGAGTCATGGGAAAGATTAGCTGCCTTCCTCCTTTTCTCCTTTGTGAAGCTACAATTCAGTCATTGAGATTAAGACATGTCTTAATTAGTCAAGATAGAGATGCCCTGCAAGGAACTGGAAGGTATCCCACGCATTTTTCCCTTATGCTTTGTCTTTACCCCCCTTCCCTCAGGAAAGGATAATTCTGTTTTCAGAAATAGTATAAGACTAAACTTTAAAAATATTAAGGTGCATTACAGCAAAACTTCCTTGGCCCTCTGGAAAAAAACAAGCTATACATTTTATGCTTATCCTAAGTAAAACATGAGTCATGCCTGGAAATAATTTATTTCTAATGGTACAATTATTCAAGCCTGTACAACTTTTCCTGGAGGTCTAACACATGCTTGGTAAAGGGGTGGTAGATTTAGGGAAGAGGGGATTTAGATGAGATGGGAGTTTTAAACCTGAAATCAAGTAAATATTTTCTTTATACCAATATCGTCTGAAAGCAAAAAAGTATGTAATTGGTAACATTACACAATAAACTAGAAATATATTGGCCACCCTATGGCTTATTGCAGCAATGATTCTATCATTTCAAGTTGCACTCAAAATTTTCCCCAACCTTAAAAGGACTGTTTCCAAATATTAAAAGCACCTCATTTATATATATGCCTCTTAGTATAACACTGAATGGATTGTGTTTGTGAAGTCTTAGACAGAATTGTGGCTGTAAGTTTTTATATGGCTGGAAACAAGGTAAACCTGAAGAATATATGGGGTCTTCAGTGTTTATATAGTGTGGGGTAATTTTCACCTCACAGTCTAGCACACTAAAGCTGTGTTTCAGACCCAGACATATTAACATACTATTCTCCTTAGAAAACTTCCACAAATACAGATGCTTTAAGTGAAAAAATAATAAATCATGAATCCATCTAAAAGAAAGAGGAAAGGCAGACACCCCCCACCCAGTCTCCAAACTAAAACATCTAAACATTTCTTAAACCTACAGTTTATTCTGTTTTCCTGTACTGTTCCCTTGCCTCAAACTGCTCATGAAGAAACAATAATAACATAAAGAAATGTTTGGAACTGGATATTTAAGCCACAAGTTCTTTTGGGCTGGGAACCGAACCCTGTAATGCTCATCAAGGTGGATCTATACTAATGATAACACCAGATGCTCCTCAGGGCCAAACCACAGTAAATCTTTCTTTTTAGCTTATTATTGTATCCTTTAGGAAAGCAGCTACCCAGCCATGCTGAGCATCTGCAAGCCCTCAGTGATAAAACTGGATGTGCAGTTGCATGGATAATTACAATTAGAGAACTGACTGCTGGAAGGACTCATTCTGGTCCATATCACAGCTCATTTCTGGTCTGCACTGCGCAAGGGGTGTGTGGAAATAAGAGATAGGAGAGGTGGGACAAGAAAGGTTTTCAGCACAGGAGATGAAAGTAGGATAGGTCAGCAGAGTCAGATGTGAGATTTTTCCTATCTGTCCAAAAGACTTCTCCTATTAGGAAAAGTAAAAAAGATTTTAAGTGGCTATTCCTTTTTCTCCTCATCTCACAGTTGAAATTCTGGGGTAGTGAAGTTGCATCTAGACGGAAATTTCAGGCAACAGTACAGAAGAAGGAAGAAAAGAGATTGGGAAAAATAATTAAGGAAGAAAAAAGAACATTTCCTCTTGTTGAGGTCTCAAAGAGTTAAGAGGTGAAATTATCCTTTTTAGAAGTTGTCTGCTGGGAAGACAACTTAACCCTGTGGTCAGCAGGCCCTGCACCCATAATAGTTACACAAGCATCATGAACCAGGGCCAGTGTTGCCACATCTTTAAGGACAGTTGACAGCTAAAAGGGGGATGCTTTAATTGAGCAGGGTTAGCTTGTGAGTGAAGTTTTCCATGTTCCTCTGTGTGTGGTTTGAGACTGGCTGGGTGCAAATGCAGCCAGTTTTTTAGAGGGTTTACTAGCTCAGAATGTTTTTTAAGAAAAAGTAGTGTTTTGCTTGGGAAGCTATTTTAGTGTGTCCTTAGTGGTTTTAAAATGATCCTCATAGCAACAAAGGGTATTTTTCCCCCTCAAAAAAAGGAAAAGGAAGAAAAAGACCTCCTACCTAAAAATGTGGAATTTCTAGTCTGTCGTTTCATCGTGCTGTATGGAACACCTTTTAACAAGTTATTGGGAAAAAGAGTTTTAAAAAAAAGTCCAACAAAACTGGAAATAGAAGCGTTTAAGTCATGATATTCCAATTACAGGATTATACACAGATATATAGATCAAAGATGGAAAGTATGATTAGGTCTTATGCTCCTACTCTTCCCTTAATTAGCATTTTCACCTCTGTGACTTTTCTCAAGTGCATTTTTGTTCCACTGAGCTTTTTAAAAAAAGCCTACGTAATCCAAAGATACCATGACACAATATCTATATTTATAGTTACTGGACATATATTTATATAAGGAAGGAGCTATTAACTGCAGAGAGGCCGGGACAATGCAAATGACAACAACATATGTTTGGGATCTTACCAGTAAGCCAGTAATGTTCAGAAATGTCAGTTCTGATGTAATGGTGGTCGTGAGAAGGGCCCAGAGAACGTGTTAGAGCAGTGTCTTTGCCAAGGAAATCTGAAGCAGTTCCAGCATAAAGATACTCATCTGCAAATGAAAAAGAAATAGGGTTTCTACAGCTGTGGGGCAAAAAATATTAAAACTATTTACATTTTGTTGGGTGAACAACACCTGTGTTTAATTGGTCTATGAACTAATTTAATGCTCTAATGTATTATTGGGTCATATTTTAATGGGTTTTTGGTTCTGTGAATTTACTTACGTTTAAATGAGAGTAATATTTGTAATTATATGTAAGAGAAGTAAAGTAGTCAAAAGTCAAATTTCCGATCTTTTAGGCACTTGGAAAAGTAAATTCCCCAGGCTTTAATGGGTACTGGGCTCTCAAGAGTATCAAGGTCTATTCGATTTGAACACATGTCCCATGCACCTGGGAGCCATGGTGAGGACGTGACCACATCTCCATTCAAGCTCCCTCTTGTGCCCCAGGTTTGGCTCAGCCCCGATGGCTTTGCTGTCCTGGAAAAATGCTTCCCCATGGATGGATGCTTCCCCATGGGAACTTTCCAGCTTGGCCTACCCCTGGTGTAGGGATCTCCATTCAAAACTTTAATTCACAAAGAGGAATTCAGGCACTATGGGAATTCCTTGCAACATGGTAATGGTGGGAATATGGCTACAGACCCAAACTGTCATCATTTTAACACAGAATGGTGTCACTAAAATAAATGACACATCTTTCTTGAATAAGGCAGCCAGAATTTGCCTCACAAGGAAACCACATCTATAACAGAGTGCCATGAGCTTGCTGCAATTGCAGTCACTCTTTGCTCTTCTGCCACCTTTGTGGGCAGTGAAAAACACTAAAAAATGTACAATATTTTCTGTTTCCCTTCAGATCTCAGTACTTTTAAAAAAGAAGCAAAGAAACAGCATCACTGTGAACTTTTTTTTACTACACAGTGCATTTTAGAGTACTCTTTTTTTTTTCCTGTAAAATAACAGCTTTATTGGTTGGAAGAGGTTTTATTTTTGTTTAATGACTTGAAAAAATAAATCCCTAGGCTTCATGAAAACAAAAAAGTTTGTGTTCATAAATTATAATCATATAAAAAGCTATAAGGTACATAAAAAATCCCCTTCCAAGAGTTCCTTCTCCAGGTTTTCTGATACTCCAGGGTGGAAACATTTCACAAGATCTTTTAGAGAGAAGCCTTTGTTGAGAGTGAATGCAGAATAAATACCATTCAACACTGATGTTTGTGCTTTCATTTGCAAAACATGTAAATGCACTTAAAAAAATAAGATCAAGGGGAAAAAAAATCAACAAACCCACCCACAACCCATGAACCACAAGCACTTTATTTGTCCAAAAAAGATCTATCATCTTTCATTTTACCTCATTATTATTGTTACTTCTGTATTATTTCCATGACAGTTGTGGAAAGCACATCTTTCAGACAGCCATGTTGCCTTTGTAAAGGAACAATGGTGCTTTCTGAAAGGTATTTGTCATAATGAGGAATGGGCAGGGTAATTGGTGTTTGCTAACTGACAAGCACTCGGTGATCGATAAATCTGAAGGGCCAACAGAAATTCTCCATCCTTGCTTAGGCTCTGCTGACAAGGCATTTTCAGCACTTCTCTTGGCTTTTGGTATCTCTCATTCAAAGTTCCAGTTACGTCCTGAACAGTCTTGGTGAGTGGCAATTTCTAATAGAGGATGGATGATGAGCAGGTGATATTTCAGTCAAAAAGACTAGCTTTTCAAATTTATCTGTGGGATTTACTTGAGGTAAAATGTCATGTAGCACTCAAGGAGAGATTACTTATTTCTGCAAAGAATGAAAATTACTCAGTTGCGTTAACTTACATTTATGAGTGAAAATATAGTTAGATATTACTTAGCTCATAAATGTATAAATGATTAAAAAGTGTTCTCTGAAGGATACAAGTAATCTTTATTGCCATTTGGCAGATAAATAAAATTAGACAGAAAGAAGTGACATGCCAAGGGTTACTCTGCTCATCAGTGGAAATGATCTCACCTGAGCTCCAGAGCAGCATCTTATCCATGTACTACACTGTTCTCCTAATTCATTTGGAAATATGCATCCACAGATAGACCAAAAACACATTCTCTGGTCAGGCCTGTAACTTTTTACAGTGCTCTTTGTACATTTTTGTGAAGCACTTTTTACCAGGCACAATTGAAAAAAGGATACTAGAATACGCTGACCATTAATTTTATCTAGCCCAAAAATTGTTATGTAGCAAAGCTCAAGGCTTAGGTAGCTAAAAGACAGCAGCTTCTTCATTTCACAAGATTTAATAGAACAGTCAAAGCACTACAGTGCTACTGAAATTAGGCAATACTGTAATAAATCACAGAGTTCTATCGCTTGCATTTAAAAAAAGAAAAAAAAAGTTTAAGTTTCTGGAATCCCATTTTAAAAATAGACTTCACGGTCATTAAACAGTACTAGGGGTCTCTGAGAAGAATAAGCACAGGCTTTAATCTATTGTTTTTAATAAAGGAAGTCCTGCCCCATCTGTAGGGTCAGAATCACAAATCATCTATCTTATTATCTGAGAATAAAGACTGAACATTAGTCATATTCTTTTTATAATACAGGGTGACCGACACTTCAAAGCATTGTCACCACTGCTCTTTGGCTGCAAATGAAAACGTCATGGTGCTTCACTCTTATCTTGTATTCATATGCTTGATGGACAAGTTAAATGAAAACTGTCCAAAGCCATGAACCAAACCATGACAAAAGTAGCTCTTATAGTGATTTCAAATCCGGAGGTCAAGCTGACATTCCTCGGCCCCAAATGTCAGACCACACAGTGCCGCGGCGCACGCAGCAGGGAGAGAGCACTATCTTGTTCCTCGGCTCCCAGCTTCAGAAGTGGCTGCTCAAGTAAATAGAAACCTCAGAAACGTATTTATGGAAATAGTGCATGTCAGCAGACTTCAAAGGGCAGAACATATTGATAATTGCAGAAAGAGGCCCACAGGGCCTTCAAACATTCTCTGTCCATGTGGGTTTTTTTGTTGTCCTCTTAAAGGAGCAATGAGTGTGTGAGGGTGAAACCGCCTTCCTGCCTGGCTGACAGAGGCTCCACAGCCATTCCAGTGCCTCTGTTTGCATTGCTGCCCTTCCAGCTCTTTGGTGTCTGCAGCCTGAAGGCCTCCCCAGCTCTGAGAGCACAGACCAGCACTGGAAACACATCTGCTGAGCCCCTGGCCCCGGCCTCACCCCCAGAGCCATCTCAGGGCCGAGGGGAGGGCCCGGCTCCGATGGTTCCTTACCTGCCATCACGGACGCAAACGGCTGCTGAGGATCGAAAGGGCATTTCAACCGGCCAGACTCCAAGCTCTGAGTATCCAAACGGAATACCATTTCCTGAGAATAAACACAAATTCATTATCCTGGTGTGGCTAGGGAGAAAAACTCATTTAGACGAGTAGTTCTGCTAACATACAACGTGAAGGTGTGATAGATCATGCAGCTGTCATCTCAGCATTGATGTTAACAGTCTGTGTCTCTTTTATATCTGGATTTTTGCACTCACTGTTTTACTGTATCCTGGTCACTCTACAGTGAAAAATAAATGTTAAAAAATACAATTATTTTCAGAAAAAAAGAGGCTTTGTTCTTTTGTACTCAAATTAAAAGCTGGATTGTACTTAAAAGGCACTGGATTCTATTTGGGAAAGTGCTGATAGACTCTGTTGCAACCAGAGACCCTGAAGGGATTCTGGCTGACTCTGAAATTTCTCCAGGGACTGCTGAATAATGTTCACAGCAGACACAGTTCAGACCCTTTTTAAATGAAAGCAGCATATGCCCTCTTTTATTATTTTTAACAAGGCTAATGGTACAAGAAATATCAGAATAGATTCTTCCTTGTAGTTCCCAAGTATGGTATGATTAATTCCTGGGTCACAGAACAAGGGCATAGAGGAAGATAAAGAAAATAAATTATTTAAAAATTATTCCTGATGTTTTCAGTGGGCAATCAACAACTCGAATCCAGTAGGAATCAATTGGAAGCTTTAGTATAGTTTTGAATTGCCAGCAAGGATTCTTTTACTTGCCCTTTCATTAGTTTCCTGAAAGTACACTTAACCTGAATCCCATAGTGAGTCCTGCTGAAGGCAAATTGATAGCTCAGAGGAGTAAAGTGATGTCTCTGCAAGTATAGAGACTTGATTTTCAGAATTGTGCTGCCATTAAGAGAAGAGAGATTTCCTGCAGAAGTGCTTTTAACATATTTTCCTTTAACATACTTTCCTACCTACAGTGATATTTAAAATCCCACTAGTATTCAGAAATCCAATCAATGTGGGTTTAATGTCTATTGCAGAGACAAAACTTCAGAAGCTAGTTTAAAAAAAATCAAAACACCTCTATGATTTAAACAATTACTTAAAAAATGGTGAAGTGATTTAAAGTATTTGTTTCCATACTTCTGCCTTGAAAATGGCCTGTAGAGTACAAGTGATAGACAAGCATGTCCAAAGATGGCCATATAGGATTAGACTTCACAACACATTAATTCAATTCATTCTTAATGCACATCAGATAATAAATGACTAAACCTTTCTATTTTATTGAGGTGCCTCCTAAACTCTCTAGGCTCAGAAGACAAAAGCCCAGGATATTGAATAATTAAGGTCCTTAAGAGAAAGAAAAATCAATTCCAATCTGTGAACATAAATTCCATTTCCTCCATCAATCCTAGCTTGGACAAAGAAGAATTTAATCATCAAACAACTCTTGTTACCTTCCCAAACCTGTGGAATATCAGGCAAACCAAATTCTCAGGCTAACAAAGCAAGCACAGCAAGGTAAAAGCTAAACTAAAAATTAGGGGTTTTCTTTCTGATAACACTATGCTGGTGTCCTATTGTCCTTTCTTCCAGGATGTGCAATCCTGAGCTGCTCAGAGAACCCTTGCCTTATCACATGTGAAAGAGGCTGACTGCAAACCCAGCCGTACTCAGGGAACCAAGGGAGTTATAGATCAACATCAAATATTTCAGACTTCACCCAGACAAACTAATGGACACTACCAGGCATTCACACAGCATTAACCTCCTGCTTTCACCTTGGGCAAAGCTTTCAAGGAAAAGAGCATCCCTTGGAGAGCTGTGGCTAACAGCACCAACCGGGCCAAGTCTCTCCTTCACCGGCCAAGAGAAGTTTTGGCAGCAACTTCAGCAATAACAAGACGAGGACTTTAATCCCCTTTAATTGTGTGATCCCGTTGGGGATTTGTACTGCTTCAAAAGCAGTGTCTGCTGTGGTTTTGAGTCACCTGATCCACACTGTTTTCCTCTGTTTTCACAGCACTGGCACTGGCCAGGAGAGCACTGTGCAGATCTACCAGCAGCTTTGAAAGGTCAGCAGAGCACTGCCTGGTTTCACAGCCTCCGTGAGGCTATCTCAGGGCCTGGCTCTCCCAAGCATCCCACAGCTTCCTGGAGAGGTTGCTAATTACCAGACAGTCATTATCTGTTCTTATAACCCAGAGATTTAAATAAACACAAATTTTTTTAAAAGTGGGGGAAGGAGGGAAGAAAGAAAAAGCACTAAAGGAATGGATCTGCAATAAAAGTACTTCAACTTATCCTGTAGGACTCCGGGCTTCAGTTCCTACAAGGAGACATTTTTAACTGCCTGTCAAATTCACATCAATGTGTCTATCCTCAGCACCCTCCTGCTTTGTCACATTTATCAGGAGAGGCAGTGGAAGGATGGTGGCAGTGGATGGAGGGTGTCTGGGGCTCCAAGAAGGAAAGGGGAAATATGCCTGCTGCCATTCAACGCTGGTAACTCAGTAGGAGGCTGTAGAAGAGCTGGCCTGTCAGAAGAGGCAGCAGCAATGCTGAACACTGTCCAACCTACCACTGCAGCTGAGCAACCAGGAGGAATGTGGGAGAGGCAGGACTGGGAGACAGTGAGGGGATTAGGAAATACAATACCAGGATTCTTCATCCATTTCCTCCCGTAAGGTAATTGGACATGTCTAACTGAGACAGACCCCTTGTCTAGACTGGCTGCTGGACTGAACAGTCAGACCAAATCCATAATTTCGTAAGGTCTGATGAGAACAGCCTTCACAAATGAAGTAGTTGAAATGAAGTAGGGCAATGGTAGAGTGAATAAGGAATCTTGCCAATGACTCCCAGGTAAACAAGAGGTAAACCAGAGCCTCACTTATACTCTTGCTGAGAGCTGTTCTGTTCCATTCAGCTGTGTATTTGATCATTCAGGCTAAGAACCCAGCATGATACAAGGGATCTAAAATTTCAGTTTCTTCAACTGCAATATTTAAAGTAGCAAAGCAAAAACGTCTACAGAATTATTTCACTGTAACTCAAATTATACAGCATATACTAGACAATACCAGGAGCATTAACAGCTTATTGGGCAAAGAACACCACTGTGCAGATTTCACATTTTCAGTTTTCTGTTACATAGGCAACCCCTCTGGGTTGGTCAACCAACCCACAGGTGGTGGGGAACATAATGATGGGTCTCAGTCTGGGCAAGCATTAACACCCACCCCTTTTTTTCTGTGATTATCTTCCCTTGATTCCATATATCAGTGATAGAACAAGGGGGAATGGCTTTAAATGAAATAGGGTAGGTTTAAATTAGATATTGGGAAGAAATTATTCTCTATGAGGGTGTTGAGGCACCAGCACAGGTTGCCCAATGAAGATGTGGATGCTTCATCCCTGGAAGTGTTCAATGCCAGGCTGGATGGGATTTTGAACAACGTGGTCTAGTGGAAAGTGTCCCTGCCCGTGGCAGGGAGGTTGGAACTAGATGATCTTTAAGGGTCCTTTCAAGCCAAATCATTCTATGATTCTATTATTCTTTTTCAGGTTATTGCATTTACTAACTTTAGACCTCATTTCTTATATTCCAGAATTTCACCAAGCCCTACAGAAAAGACAAAGCTATTTCTACAGCAGCATAGGAAGCCTGCACCACAGGCCATCAGCCAGACAGGTCACATCTCAACACTGTCTGAGAACAGTGCCAGTGGGATAAATATAGCCAAGGTGTTATACATATAGGAGTTAAAAAGAGACTTGTGTACTAAGTGGCTGCTTGACACAACACCAACATTCTTCTGTTGTGGAGGTTAGGTCTCAAACATTTACCACTTAGGATAGAGATTTCTCTGTCACCAACAAATGAAGGCCAATCAGCTGCTAACTTCAGCTCAGGCATATGCCACTAGTGATGGAGGATACCCAACACCTCCTTAGTGACCAGATTGCAACACATTGCAAAGTCCTGAGACACCATCCTTGCAGCCAGGCTCGGAGACCCTTTACAAACCGTGTGTTACTCTCATGCACAGGAAGCCATCTGTGGACCAAGGGTATAAGTACATTAAAAGATAGAACTGCAAGTTTCATCTTGAACTCTGCACACATGTGAATGCGCATAAGGAAAGTATGTGCAGAAATGACTTACTAGAAAGGAAGACATCTGGGTTAGATATTCTCTTCACTTAGTTAATCACATGGAAGTGACACTGTGAAGAACTTTGTGTATTAAGCCTGAGGAAAGTGCTTTGTTCAAAAGTGATATGCACATACCAAATGTGAGAACAAGAGTTCCCGTCTGACCTGCAAAATCCACCATTTACCCTGTTATTTATGAAAGCTGCTGTCAGGTCATTTTTTACACACTCACATAGCATTTTCTAATCTATGATGAATGCTAAACAAGATGAGGGCTATTCCTTGACACATCAGACTAGTGAGAATGTTAAATTACCTCTTTGTGAGTTCCAAGCTCAATGTATCCACAGAGAGGATGAAACGCTCCTGTGCCACAGACATAAATATGGGTCCGGTTGTAGGGCTGAAGAACCCTGATAAAATTGGCACATTCTGTCTGTTGGGAAGAGAAAGACAAAGCTTCATTTTCATGTTTATCCTTCTCTTTTACATTATACATTCTACTAAGTTACAGCCATACCATTGCTGTATTTAAACTCAAAACTACTGCAGCAGAGACTGTTTACAAAGCAGTTCAGAGCTGTGACGACTACAATTTGGCAGTGGCTATCTGCCAGGCAGTTCATCAATCAGACTTGCAAACCTAATTCTGCTTTAATGCCTACAGCCCCAAGGAGCTGTGTGCTCAAAGCACAGTTTAGGGGGTATCTGTTCAGCCTGTGTTGTAGCAAACAACACCTGTCAATGCTGGGCAGAGGTCAGAATGCCACTGGGTTAGTCTGGCTACCAGTCCTCCTGCCTTTGCTCCCAGCTCAGGGTTCTGCACAAGCTTTAACACCAAAGATCACACGATTAAAATAGTTGTGGTGGGCTGAAGGGCTTCAACACACTTTCAAGGGTATGCTTTGTGTATGAGTGAACTTTCTCTGCACCCACCACATCTTTACTGGTCACTTTTATTTGGTCATTTCTGAGCCCAGTGGGATGCTCAGGCCAGTCCTGGCTCTAGCTGGGCTTGGTCCTTGCTGGCAAGCAGCACAGGCAGCTGCTCCATGCTGCAAGGATGATACATGGGCTGGGAGGAGAGGCTTGCTGTAGCCTTCCCCAGAATGAAAATAATACAAAAACGTGTAACAAGTACTTCAGAGGGAATGCACAAGGTCTATTCACACATTCAAGCTATCACCCTACACCTGAATGAGAGGCAGGCTGCAGAGACAATGTACCAGGCAAAACCAAGGTTTTTATGTTCTATGTCCAAAACAAATGCTCCTCTCTCAGGAACCTTTCCTTTTTCTCTTAGTGTAGAAATAGATCAGCACAAATCTTCCCTATACACTAGTTTCAGAATATTCCCAGTGCTCAGCTAAGGAGCTATTTAGATTTTGACTGCTGTAAAGATAAAGGTAGCAATAATTTAGAATAAAATGTTGAAATTCCTCAGGCAAAGGGCTAAGAGAGTGTTTTGAGCTGGAATCTGCCTTGGTTACTGACACGCTGGATAGAAATCATGAGGTTTTTTGAAAGAAAAGGAAGAAATTTTATTTTACAGCCAGGAAATGTTTACACTTATAGTGAGCTCTAGACACATGATGTAATCTGTGCTATATAAAAGATATAACAATTATATTATATATATGTATGTACCTTAAATATACTTCCTAAAGAAGATTTGTGGTTTCAGGGAAAAGCCAATGTGTCTGAGATTTTCTTTTAACCTTAACTGCAGCTGTCTGCAAATTAAGTTAATTTGTACTCTGCTCTGCTACTCTGTTTCTTTAATGAACTATAATGACGTTAGATTCAGGATATTCCCAAGAAAAAAAGAACCATTTTAATGTGAAAAAAAGAGTATTTCAGGGAAGTATTGCCTGGGATACATTTCAGAGGAAAGTCCATTCATCTGTCAGTTGCATTTATTACATAAAAGAACAACCTAGCATGATTGCTTCTTGCAATATTGAATATTTTTTTCTTGAAGCGCTAATATTTAAAGAAAAAAATAGAAGTGTGGCTTTTTTTTAATTAACAAAAAACAGTACATTCAAAGAGGTGTAATGAGAGCTTAGTAATGCATTTTGTGCATTTACAAACAAATACACAGATATTCAGCATTCTTGGCAATAACAAAAATTATACGTCATACTTACATGGGCATCTTTCCCAGCTAATTTGCATAATTCTACCTTTTCCTTTGCTGCAGGCCAGTAAATCTGTAACATAGTTAAAATAAAACAAAGATTATGAAGATGATAAATTGTCCTGTGACTATAGATTAATTATTCCATGAATAAACAGTTAAAACTGATTTATGCATGTTGAAGGACTTTGTATGTGAATTGAAATGAACATGACTTCAAATACAAGATTCCATTACAAAAAGTTAAGAGGCTTTAAATCAAACCCCCTGATCTTTGTTTATTTTTTCATTGGCTATATGCACTTTTAAAAAGCATTCAGTTAATCTGGCTGGGACACCTTGTCACCATTATGTGTTTCTCTCAAAGTTATGATGAGCCAAATCATCTGGAAACTGAACTGATTGCAGAGCGAGGCAAATTACATTTGTGAGGAATTTGGTCCAGTGGACTTGGCAAAGCTGTTTTAAAAAAAAAAAAAATAGTTAGCTCTTTCTGCCAATTTTAAAATAAAAAGAATTTTGTTCAAAAAACTAAGGCTATCTTAAGGGAAATGTGTAGAACAAAAAGTACATTTGACAGAAATCAAATGTACATGGTTTAAAAATGTCACCCATCAACACTAACTGAGTTTACTGAGAAAATTACATAGGAGTTTAGAGTGGAATTGTGGATCTTAGATAATTGGTAGTATATATTGGTACGGTTTCCTTTTCTTCTTTAATCTGTCCTGCAGAATTCTATAAAATACATTTTGATGTAGATTAATCCAGATGATAAAATATATCAGTTACTGTAATCCCAATTATGTTAGTGAAAAAATATCCACGAACAACATCTCAGGTTCTGCCTCATTGACCTCACTTAAGCAGTCAAAACTGGTTATTATTGAGTACATGTTTGATTCTATTAAATTTAAAATAGAAGCTAGATACAAATTCTTCCATAATACCCATGCTAAATATGGATCTTTTGTACTTCATATTTTGACAAGAAAAAACTATAGTTATTTCTCATGACTAATAATGCCACCATCACAAATCACACTAATTTTTAAGCAAATATTGATTAGGAAATTGCCTCAAGTCCCAGGAACCAGTATGCAGGTCATTAAAAGCCACAGATGCTTTAGAGTAGTATTGAGTCTTCAATCACAATTTGTAAAATCTTAAATAGCAAATATATAGGAATAAAGAATTTTTATAATATGCATTAGGAAAAAATCCATCATCACGGAAGGATGTGCGACTCAATGACATGCAAGAGGAGTTAACTGCTATCATATTTTCTTTCTCTCACCCAGCTGCTGGAACCGTGTTGGATGTGGCTTGATATACCCAGGCTCGGCCCCACACGAGTAAGGAAAACAAAAACTGAGTGTCCTGTGTCAAATACCTTTACCACTGTCCAAAACCTATAGTCACTGTTTCTCTCAATCTGGAAACAGTCTTTTGATTTTGCTCCTTTCTCTTTCCTTCTGAGTGAAAATGGATCAATTGGCTTCCTGAAAGGAAATTAATTTCCTCTCAAGTGAATTTAGTTACGTGTCTGATAAGAAGCTCTTAGTAAAAACGTATTTAAGTTACTTAAACCTTAGCCCTCTACAGCAACATTTATGTAAAGTCAGAGATAAGACAGCATAACAGCATTTAAGCACAGGAGCACAGATTTACTTCCCCAGAGCGTTTTCTCAGAATGATGCCATGATAGCATCCAGGTATGAAAATGCAATGTGAGATCTGCTGTGCCTGTGTGTGTGGATGGCACAGTGCGCAGTGCCAGGAAGCACAGAGGAAAGTACTGGGAACATCACAAAGCCATCAGGAGGGGCTGAAGGTAGGGCCAGTCTGGTCTCTACCTGGGCAGAGTGGGAGGAGTCTTGACTGCAACACTGATGAGTTTAAGAAGAAGAAAAGCTGATGAAAAGGAACAGATAAGGGAATATCAGGTCATGGATCTCCAAACACATTTGGCCAAGGACACTTGTCTGAGCTGAGATGTGATCCTCAGTTCTCTTGTACATTAACTTTATGCTCAAGATCACGGAATTAGTAATAGAGAAGCCCAGAGGTCTTTGATGGGTTATTGAGATGTTTGGCCAAAGTTTAGTTATCCAGTTAGGTAGACTCTGGTCTCTTTGCAGACTTTTGAAAATGCCCAGCTCTCCTTGCCAACTACACAGAAGAACTGGAGGAGTTAGATTCAGAGACATCTGCTCCAAGGCATCAGAAGTGTTAATGGACTTGACTTACCCTCAGTTCTTCTACATATTCCTTCATGGGATTTAGTGTTTGTCCTACAAAACTGAAACATACACGTCCCCACTTCTATGATAATTGACCATAGACAATTACCATTAAAAAAATCAATGGTTTTACTCTCCTGTTAGTCAACAGCCTCAGTATTTGGCATTATAGAAGGCCACATTAGACAATGAAAAGTGAAGCTAAGTGATCCAACTTAAAAATCAATTTGCAATTATATATGGAGGAGTAAAAGTGATATTTATTTGTTTTCCATATGAGAAATGAGAGGTTCCCAGAAACTGTCAGTTCTAAATTGTAATAGATCAGGAAAATTGCATAATAAATAATGAGTCAATATGCTGAGCAAAAAAGCATAAACTTCATTTTTTATTACAGGACATGCTGTGTAAAAGTACCACAGGTCTGGTTCCCTCAAACACAGACACAAGTAATGTTACACATCTGTATTGACTTTGCTGTATGGGGGAAAATTAAGTTTTAGTATTACATTTTATTCAGATGAGTTACTTAGTTTTACGATATGCCACGTATTTTCACGTATTTTTTTCTACTTACAAGCTTGATTCACATGGTAACATTTAATTTAACAAATTCTTTTTTTTTCTAAATTCCTCAATAAATAAAAATTTCAAGGAATGGAAAAAGCCCCAGACAACCAAACACTATATACAAATGGTGACAACAACATTGACATGTAAAGTTGCAACCATTTTATGTTACAAACAGTAGAAATTATATATTAAATATATTTTATAGTTGCATCTGTATCTGAAATGTCTGGAGAAATCTTAGAATAGTTAGGTGGAATTACTGAATTTAAGGTGAGAATGCAACTGGTTGGAATATGTGAACTATATACTTAAAAAGGCTTATTCTCTTTTCTTAATCTTCAGTTTATTTTCCTTGTAAAATAGCCGTATCAAAATTCCAAAGGTCAGCTACTGTCATGATTTCCTGATTTTATCTTCTATTGCCCAATTAAAAAAAAAAAACAACCAACCTTTCCAATACTTTTAAATCATTCTTCAAATATTTTCTTAAATTTAGAAACAGGAAAGAAATTAAATTCTCCTAATAAATGCAAGTTAATAAGTTCTTTGCTATCAGAGTGAAAGAAAACCTCCCAGGAGTACAAAATTAAGCAGTACATAAGTGTAGAACAGATAAGGTGTCACTTTAAAAGGTAGCTGGAAATTGACTTCTGATTAAAACAAAACATTTAAAACCACAAAGGTCCTTTCCACATCAGGAGCAGCGAATTTCTAAAAGTAACATTTTTCTTTCCTCCAAACATGCATTTTTACTATAAGAGAATGAAAAGGAAAAAGTGAAATAAAAAAAAAAGATTATTTCTATACATAAGTTGATACGTGGATGTTATTTATATATAGTTATATATAGTTATATATATATGTGTGTGTGTATATATATATATAAAAATAATATCTGGATTCACCTCTAAGAGCTTAATTTCAGCTGCCATCCATCATGAGTTAACAATACTGGTATTTTCCTCATTTTTCTGTATCTATCTTTCTCTATCCAATTTTGTTCCTAGACTAACACTTAAGACTTTTAATCCTTAGGGAAGTGATGCCACAAAAATAAAACAGTGAAATCTGATTACAAAGAAAATGTTGTGTGAAAGTTCAGCTTTTTCAAGAATCACTTATAATTAAGCTACTAAATCTGGGATGGTGCAGAACTTTACAAAACTAGTGGAAAATGCTATATATTGTCACAATACAAAAGAGGAGGATCACAAGCTACCAAAGCAATTTAAAAACCTATTGGTCTTATTTCATCTGCTTGTAAGGATTCAACACAAATTTTTAGTTAGGGAAGGAATAATGTAAGTTTCCAATGAAAATGGAGTGTGGTAGAGAAGACAATACAATTTGGTAAAGAGACATTATTCCACTCTAAAATTGTACTTCTCTTTAATAATCCAGCTTGATTTACCACCTTACATTAAGGTGGTAGAGCTCCTCTTCGTCAGGGCTCCATGTAAGTCTTTACTAAATTGCCACATGGAAACTGATTTGCTCAGCTGACAAAAACGGGCATTATTACAAGAAAAAAACCAAGTCTGATAAGTAAAGAACTGAAGGTAGAAAGACACTCATGAAGTTCCTGAAGAAACTGTCAGATCTCATCCTATGTCATGTATCCTTCAGTAGCCTTGGTAAAAAACCCAGAACGCTGCAACAACCCACACAGGTGACACAAAGCTGGGAAGCATCACTAACAAAAATTAAATAAAAATATGCAGGAAGAATCAAAGGGCTCTGAAGACCAGAATTATAAACAGTCAGAGGAACTGGGTATAAACTGCTCATAAATAAATGCATATATTAGAGAATGCAGATTTTAACAAAAATTAAATCTGAAACACGAGAGTAACAAGATTCTGTTCCACAACAACAACATTGCTAAGGAAGTTGCGTGAAGTATCCCCCAAGGCCACTTACAATAGATTTGGATCGGACTATGAAAGGAATAACTGTTCCATGAGGTAGCTGCTGCTGATAGCAGGGAGTGAGACCAATTGACCAACATGACTCCTTCCAGTTCCACGTCCCCAAGATAGCCACACTCGTGCCAGAAGCAAGCACTTGAGTGTCCCATTGAGGCTCTCGGCTTTCAGTAGTCCTGGGGCCTTCACTGGAGCCTCTCCTGTGCCTGATGCTGCACACGTGCTTCAGCACTTCTCTATCAGTGCAGTCTCTGGTACAAGACACCCCAAAGTGCTTTATTAGTGGTGCACGGAGCACCAGCAGGACGTGTCTGTATCAGGAGTGAAGGACATCAGCTGATGGGCATGTCTCGTGACACTCACACACTGAATTTGGGGCCTGTGAAGAAGGGGATTGCTCCCTTCCTATTTAAAAGGAGGAAGAGGTGGTAGAAGCACTTAGATGAAAACACACTGACTTTAAACTGCTGCCTAACACAGCAAGAGAAGGCTAGATTTCTTCCCTTGTTTCATTCTGTGTACTGGATATTCATCATATTGATGCTTGAGGGAAGGCATGCAATAAAATTGCAGCTTTCTGGGCATCAAAATATCTTATTAAGGCTTTGTGAAGAATATACACTGTAACTCAGAAACTTAGGCTCATTGGTATGGGTGAATTCCCCATATGACAGTCCCAACTGCTGTTTCCAAAGAAGAAAGCCAGATTGAGTTGTAAACCCTTTGTCACGTTGGCATACACAATATACTCCCCCTGAGAAACTCTTCTCCATGAAAAACTACCCCTCTGTGTGAAAAAAAAAAAGAAGGATTCATGACTTGGCTCAATGTGACCATAAAACAAGTACAGTAAAGAGAGCAACATGATCCAAACACACTGAAGTAAACCAGGAGAAAGTCTAATCCCAGTTTTGTTATTGCCTTACTGTATGTGACAGTTAGGTCTCAATTTTCCCACCAGTAAAATGACATTAATGGGATTGGTTTTTTTCTTTTTTTTCTTTTTACTTTTCTGAAGAACTTCGCAATTCAGAGCTCAAAATTAAAAGCAAAGAAAAAACAGTAAAATCAGGGGCACTGAGAAAACATACAGCAGTGATCCAATAAGAATGTCACCCTGCTGCATAGGACGATATCAATAACATCACACCCAATGCTGTAAGAGTTGGGTTTTCATGGACTGTATCCTGAGAACAAGGACATTTGTCACTGTGCATACTGGCCCTAGGTCATTTCACTGGACATTACTGCAAGCACTACAAATTTACTGAATTTCCCAGGAATCACTGGAAAGAATTTAATGCATTTTTAGTATTATTTTGCGGAAAACAGTGTCATAATTATCACAGACTCACAGAATATTCTGAGTTGGAAGGGGCCCACGAGGATCACTGAGTCCAACTCTTAAGTGAACAGCCTGTACAGGGACTGAACCCATGACCTTGACGTTATTAGCACCATGCTGTAACCAACTGAGTTAATTAATGAGAAGATGATCTGATTTTAGCACACCATATTTGTATACCAGTTGTTCTCTAAATACGTCACATCTGCTGCATTAATGTGTGCAGTATGGAAGTCCACAATTTGGGGAACTGGGTAGATTATTCTCATATACAAATCCTAACAAGGTTACCCCAAGCAATTCTTGCAACTGGTTCCCACTGTACTCGTTGTACTCTGGAATTCAGTATTTTAAAGTCATCAGCAAACAAAGGAAGCTGATACATCTAAGTTCCTTGTCTGAATTTCTCCCTGTATTTGGAAACTAATCAGGCTGCCTTTAGAGTTTTTTTCACCTTGCTTCCTTTTAGCGGTTTCATCAAGGTTTAGCTAACTCCCAGAGATCCCTTAAGAGATCCCTAAAAGCCAGGAATGTATCTTTAAATCTTCTTTATATCTGCCATAGACCTTCACCTGTGGTACTATTTCCCATACCTGTAATACACATCCAGGAAATTAACTGACCAGAATTTCCACCTCCAATTATTTCATAGTAACAGAAAATTGGATGCCTGAAAAATGTAATTTGATATTAACAGGAAGGGGGAAAAAGAGAATATGAAGTTTGTTTCAAAGTGATTTACAACACAGCAGGGATGCCAGTGTCAGTGTATGGCATTCTTTATTTTCATGGTGCTGTCAAACTGAGTAAAAAGTCAGAGGGAAATAGAAGTTGTGTGTTTGGATGACGCATTCACAGACTTTTGGTACCTAAAATTTGGCAGATGGCTGTTAAGAGTGAAACCTTGTATTAGGACCAAATGTCTTTAATACTGCATCTGTCTGGGACAAAGTAACATCTCCACATGCCCCAGTTCTCCTCTCAGACTGTGATCTCCAACGCAACTTAAGTAGCAGCCAACAATTTCAGTCTCAAGGGTTTTCTGAAAAGTGTATTTTCGTGTGTATGTTATGAGCACACGTGAAAGCTTAAAGAAAATGGACCAGATGCTGATTTCATTTACACTGGATTAAATCTTGAAAGGCTTCAGTGCTTCTACACTTCATTTTCCAGTGTAACCACAGCAGACTTCTGACTACCGTCTGTTTCTCCTAAAAGGAAACTGTACACCAGGATTTTTAGGATACATGGCATTGCTCCTGACATGTTATCACTTCAGACTAAAGACAAATCCTACCTTTGAAGAAGCCAATGACTAATAAGAGCAAATGTCTTCAGAGAGCAGGATACTGGCCAGTCTTTACAGCTAAACACACGGGTAAAATATAAAAACGACAGCGGATGTTTATGGAAACATAATTTATGGCAACAATGCAAAAGGAAACAACAGAGACATTCTCTTCCACCTAGGACTGCTGTAATTCTGGATTCATACTGCTTTCTGCACGTTTTGCTCCATCTGTTGTTTTGTGTCTGTAAACATTGTGGAAAAGCTTTCACCTTGTCTACACAGGTGCCTAAATTTAAGTCTGTCAAACAATTTTATGAGTAAATAGCTCAGTGGTAAGACCCCTCCAAGGGCCAGCAAGAACAAAGATATCACCTCTGCCTGTGGAAGTCACTAACATGAAGTTGTATTGGGTTTATCCTAGATTTTCTCTGTACTCATGCCCCACTTTCAGAAATTTAAACATCTCCAGTGGTTTCCACATGACTCTTTGGCCTTCAATTATGTTTCTTGTCAAACTTTTGCTTCTGGCAGGTCAAGAAAACTTCACTCTCAGACTGTCCACAATTTTGCTGACAGGCAGGAAGCTAACTTCCTTTGAGTTATAGAATAAGAAGTACATATTTTTTAGGAAGGAGCAATCTTTGCATTACTGTGTTTCAAGGCTGCAATAAACACCTCAAACTTTGTATGTGTTCCTGAGGCTCAGACTTGAATACAAGAACCAAAGCTTCCCTTAAGTACTGCCTAAACTCCCGCTGGGTTCATTCCTAATTGAGACCACAGTTATATAGACTGACAGAAAGTTTCTCAGAGCAATGAATGTAAAATTCTGCTCCTGTATCTCGAGGGTGATATTTTACATAGATATGCATATGTATTTGCATATGTTCCCCTTCCTGCAGAGATGGGTGGGTCACACTGCAAATAGTGCACAATGGTAATAGTGCTGAAATATTAGCCCACTTAGACTGTTGGCAAGCACTAGAGTTATAGAAAAATATTACGTGCAGCTATTTCATAAGGATTTACCAAGATGATAAATATATATTTATGCAAATGTATATTTTTTCCGTGAAATACAGATAATAATCAATACAAGAGGGCATTTAAGGATGTCACAAGACAGCTGCACATGCCAAAAAAATAGTAGCAACTACAAACTGAGGATGCTCCAAGGGATGATAATTTGTGACCCTGAGCCAGTGCACACTGGGACAGATGAAAACAACTTGTTCCAAAGCTGCTATTGGGGATCTGACATGTTTATCTATTTGGCCCACATGGGGCTGTGTCTTCTAGCACTGACAGCTCCTGCAGGTTGGCAGCTTTTCAAAAGCTTGTCAGCCCTTGATAGCATTCCTATTCCCGCAGAGCTGGGCGGGCCATGCTGCAGATTTCAGCGTGATAATCGCGCTGACTTGTAACCCTGCTTGCACTGTTAGCACAGCCACAGAAAGGGGCACCATTGCTTTGCAGCTATTTACCCACTGTTTACCCAGCTGACAACATTTTGTATTTTATATTTATTTAGCTTAAGGAGTAGAATAACAAAGGCTTTAAGCACACTCACAGGAAAATTCTGTTTACCAAAGTAATGCTTTCAGCAGGATCCCAGAGCTTGGAGTTCCTACAGAATTTCTTCTCCAGCTTTACAGCCCCTCATGCTGTTAAACATTTTTGTTTCACACTGCACTTCTACTGGTTATGGCATAGAGGTCTTCAGTAGGTCTTCTTTCCTGCGCTGAACATCTTTATTTTACTCATAGGAAGGAATCACAAATCTTCCCGTTTACAAGTAGCTTGCTGTATTTGTCAGGAATGTATGGATCTTTCAAAAAAATACTATGGCACTTGATAATGCCTTTCCTGCAATAGGAGCTAAAGGCTTCTGTACAGAAAAACTTCACAGAAGATATATCCCTGCTACAGAAAGATGATTATCCCTTGCTAAACTTTATATATTTATTGACTATAATTACTTTAGCTTTCTGCCTCTGTCTGTCATTCTGGAGGACTTGCTTATTACACCATGGTACTTACTGTTGTTTTATAATAAAGTTTGCAAGCACTGAAAATTGAACAGATTTTTTTTTCAAGCTGCCAGCTAAGGAAGTTTTCAACCTATTACAAAATAAATTGAATAAAAACTACAATGATTTAAAAAATTGAGACTCCAGCAGAACTATTGATTTATTTCATCAGGAAAAATACACCAGGAAATAAAGCCATAACTTAATATATGTAAGTCAAATTAACTAATTTAGGTAAATAAATAGCTTTGAAAAAAGAAGTTATTAAATTATATATATGCATACATTAGAGAAGGGAGCAGGATACAATGCTTTGGATGCTTCTTTGAATACTATTCCAGAAATGTCTTAATATAGAGAATTAGACTCTACAATATAATCTTGCCAAGTAATTATACCACATATGAGAATAAATGGTTGGGGATCCTGACTTGGCTTTTGGAGGTACCAGTAGCTCCTAATAAAACAAATATCTGAAATTGAGAACTTTATTAAAGTAAGATGAATCTGCCCAGCATAGAGCATTCTAAAGTTTGTGTTCAGCTTTGTTTTAAAGAAAGGAAACCCCAAACTATGCATAATCTTGCATTCTAGTCTCAAAGTTGTTATATCTCTCTTGCCCTCTCAACTTGCTTTTAACCCTCCTTCCACAAAGTCATTAATAAACACATCATTTATAGGCAGAAACTTAATATTCTAATCAATTACTACTCAGTTTAGTGGCTGTGTGTAAGCAGATTATTTTTTCCAGACGACTTTTACTCCAGAGGAGTACAAAGGACACACTTCAGACCCTTGTAGTCCCAACATGTGTGGTTTCCTCACACTGGGAAAGCCTGGAAGCGAGCCTCCTGGCCTGGCGCCAACCCAAACCACAGTCAGTCTAAACACAGCACCGGCAAATGCTTCTTTCTGACACTTCACTGCTACTGCAGGGTATCCTTTAGCATCCTCCTCGGTGACTGAGATTTATACAGTTCCTCACACAACTTCCTGCATCTCACCCCTTCCCTTCACTAGCAAGATTCTACCAGCCAAGTACAGAGGAATCAAAGGCAAACACCTGTGTGGCACTGACTTGTGTTACCTGGATATTTACACAAGAAGGTAAGTTTGTAAAGTTGTTGAATGCCCAAGGAGATCTTGGAAATTAAAACACCAGGATGCTTTGCAGGGCTTCTCAGTCAGTTTTATCCATTTAAATATATTTTTCCACAGTGTTTTTTCTGAAAAGTTAAATATTATCTGAATGGTTAAACTAAGAAGTAGAAGTATTTGAACCTGCACGCATATCTAGTCCAGATATGCAAGTGGTTAGGAATTTTATTCCCTCCTTTCAGGTTACCACAGATATGTAGGCATACATTCTCTATTCAGCTTATGAAATGCAAATTTTCCTTCCAATATGAAGTGAGTCTTTTCTCTACAACATCTACCAAATGGCACTGACTGATTGCACCTTATTTCTCCTGGCATCCTCTGTGTTCTGCTCTTCTTGGAAAGCACAACTTCCATAACAACCGATGGTGGTTTGGCTGAAGGGAAAATGTCACCAGCTTGGACAGAAGAGCAGCTCACGCAGGGTGCTGCCACCTCCAGCAAGGACTGGGCTCAGAAAGCCCCCCTGAACATAATGGGAGGTGACAGCACTCAGCATCTCTCGGGAGGCAAGCAGCATCCCACAGACACAGAAGTCTGCTTTTCACACAAACACAATTTGTTTACTACAGAAAGCCTACACCAGAAAACAATTTTTAGTTTGAAAATTTGCACTTATAATTAGTAGTGTTGTTATTAATGCATTATCTTGAGGGCATGGTGGTTTTTGAATCAACTACTGAGAAGACAGAAGCAGGGTAAGTGCTTGATAAAGCATCCCAGAGAAGAAATGTCCTGAAATACTCAGAATCTGAGTTTTAAAGAAACTGGCATGTGCAGCATTGCTAAAGTCAAGATAAGGAACACGATATTCAGCCTGGTATTGTATCTCTTCTACACAATGACTGCAAGTGTTGTGCTCAAACATGTGGGCAAAATAGTCTCTTGTTCCACCTGTTCAGGCCCTGCCTGCAGTCACATTAATTCAGGGTCAGTTACCTCTTCAGATCTGCCAGCAGAACACAGTAATTTAAAACTCCCTTCTGGTGCTTAAAGAAAATACCAAACACAGCTGAGAATTTAAATTTTCTTCATATCTGGAAGAAGCAGGAAACCAGTTTTCATGTGTTCCTGTGCAAGCATCTGGTTTTCACTCGTAGCAGTCAGCTGTGCTTACAAAAGCTCCAGTTCACCATGTCTGCTAGAAATAGTGAAGCCTCAATTGTCATCTTATTATCTCAAGTTAACACATTGTCACAGGGCACAGGCAGGGGGCTACAGTAGATCCCAGTGGAACCTTTTCCTATCACTAGTAATTCTAGATATTAACATAAATGTTAAAATTACCACTTACATTTTAATATGATTTAAACCATCCAAATTGCCTCTGCTCTGTTCAGTATTACAGTAAAGTAATCCCAGTGATGCCAGGAAGCAATGAAAGAGCTGTCTTCAGTTATTTCCTTTCAAATGCTTTTAAATGAGGAGGGTAAACATGACCAGAGGAATTGAGAAGTGAACACTCTGAGCTGCATTTTTCCTGTTTGCTGATACTTTGATGCTATTTTCATGCACCGAAGGGCTCTTCCTCATGCAGGTCATCAGTCACACAGAAGATCATATAGCATGAGAAATTCAATTGATTAAAGATAATCTGTATAACTATGGGAAGTGAGATTATCAAATCTTGGTAAATTGCATTACACAACAAATCTGCAGTTACCCAGTGAAGAAATAAATATATTAAAACATGAAACAAACCAACCAAACAAAAAATTTAACACAATTTAACTTAGGAGATAAACTCTGTGGAAAATGCACTGACCTTTTTTACATTTTTGTTTACATCGACCAGGTTGAGCAGGAAGATGTGGTCTTTAGCCCCGATTAGCAGCCGGCCCCTCTCCTCATCCAGCAGCAGGGTTCGAAAATCAAGCCCTTCTGTTGAGCCCAGGAATGGGATGCAGCTGTTGGAAAGCAGCAAGTCTGTGGGAAAATGAAGAAAATCTTTATAATCAAAATGTTTATATATGACTCATCAGTGTCTTTTATAAATATATTCAACCAGCATGGAGAATACCAGTGAGATAAGTGCAGTCTTGGGGCATGTCTTTCCAGAGTCATAATATAGTTCCTCTTAACCTTGAGGGTTTTTTGCTTCCCACTTGGGTAATATTTGCTATTTGCAAAACATTTTTCTATATGAAATTTTCTTAATGAATTATCTGTATGGCATAAAGGAATGAGAAATTCGACAGAAATTAGAAACTAAGAAAGACAGATCATTGCAAAATGTGTGCTATAACTTTTCTTCATTCTAAGAAAACTAATGCAAGTTTATATCATCATGCTCATGGATACGCATGATCAAGGATCAATATCTCACCATAATTGGTGCTCTAGATAAAAAGCAGCAAAGAAGGTCAATACCAGCCAAGAACAACTAGGAGCAGGAAACAGTGATTAGACATATCAGAGACTCAAAATGGTTTGAGTTGTAAGGGACATATGGAGATATCCAGTTCAACCAACTCACTGTGAGGAAGAACATCTCTCACTCGATCAGCTTGCTCAAAGCCCCATTTAACATGGCCTTGAAGACTTCCAGGGATGGGGCATCCGCACCTTCTCTGGGCAGCCTGTGCCAGTTTCTCACCCCCCTCACGACAAGAAATGTCTTCCTTATGTCCAAATTCTATAGACTTTCAGTTTAAAACTATTGCCCCTTGTCCTGTCACTACAGGATTTGATTAAAAGCCTTTCCTCATCTTTTTTACAAGCCCCCTTTATATATTGAAAAGGTGTCCTCAGAGCCTTCCCTTCTCCAGCTTGAACAACTCCAACCCTCTCAGCCTGCCTATGAAGAGAAGGTGTTACAGCCCTCTGATCATTTTCATGGCCCTTCTCTAGCCTCGTTCCAACAGGTCCGTGTCTTTCTTGAACTGGGTACCCTAGAACTTAATGTAGGGCTCCAGGTGGGGTCTCACCAGAGCAGACTATAGAGGCAGAATCCCCTCCCTCTACCAGCTGGCCACAGTTCTTGTGGTACAGCCCAGGGCACAGTCAGCTTTGCAGGCTGTGAGCACACATTGCTGGCTCGTGTCCACTTTTTCATCCACCAGTATCCCCAAGCCCTTGTCTGGAGGGCTGCACTCAACCTATTCTTCACTCAATCTATTAATCATCCAGTCTGTGTTGATATGGAGGATTGCCCTGACCCAGGTGCAGGATCTTGCACTTGGCCTTGTTGAACTTGGTTCACATCGGCCTCCTCCTACAGCCAGTCAAGGGATCTTCAAAGATCATTTATTCCAGTTAAATGAGGATGGTATAAGAAGGGGAAGACGCAGTAGCAATACCTCTAAGATCCCTATTAAAATCACAAATTTGACACTAAAGTTTTACTGTGAATTAATAGTGGCTTCAAATCTCTTTTAAAAGGTAATTAAGAAAAATCATGATACTCTATGAAACTAATGAAAGAATCTATACTGCTGTAAAAAAGCTAAAAGGCTGTAAAATAAAAACTGTAACATTTCACTTAATGAACACTCTGTGGACATAATTCTGGATGAGGATACAAACAATATATAGAAAAGAGCACAAAGAGAGTTATAGCTTGTTGGGTAGTAATTGCTTTGGAGAAAAGTAAATAAACACGTGAATCAATTCTCCCACAAGCAAACTCCCCAAGCTAAACTAATCATAAATCTTCAGACAGAAAGGCAAATCCTGTATTTAACTGAACATAAAATTAAGAGTATTTCCACCGTCCTGGCACTGGATGGACAACAGAGAATTCCTGCTAGAGAAGCCAGATTTATTGCACAGGTTATTTGCACATCCTGATCATTATGAAAATTAGGGCCAATGTGTTGCAGAAAAATTCCTCAATGAATAAAAGGGGGAAAAAAACTCCATCCAAACATTTTTCTCCAATGTCTCTCATAAAGCATGTGACAGGCAAAGCAAAGATTAAGTTCTGGTGCTGGCTAATAAACAGCACTGTGGAAGGAAAAATATTTTATCATTATTAATCTGACTACCTGGTATATAATTATGACAATTATTTTTTGGCTCAGTCACTTCTACTTAAGTTTGTGTGCTTTTGTCTGGCTCAGTGCAGAGTGTAGTTACAGTACAATCTGAAAAAAAAATTGTCTTTCATTGCAGCTACCATTCCCCTAGGTGAGATTTATTTGGCAGTACTTTGGAAAAAAAAATCTTGCTTCACATTGAAAAATTATATCCAATGCTAAGCACTACACTGCTATACACCAGCATTGTCCTTTCTCACATATCTTTTGTGAAGATAAAGATGTCAGGGTTTGTTTTCTAAACTAGCAACACTTTAAAAGATCTGTTTATTAATTAAAAGTGAGATCACTTAGGAGCAGGTTATGCTTACCATGGTACTATAAAAACCTCAGTCCTCACCTGTTGGTCACAAGTAACTAAGATGCAGAATATGAGGGAAAACTCCTTCGCATCTGCAGCCACAGGAATTTGATCTGAGGAAGGATAAATTATATATTTGTGCAAATGGTCAAAAGCACCTTCACTGCTTAGAGCCATGCAAAGCATGGGCCTTGGCAAGGGTGTCACTTGCCAAAATATGTGCATTTGATTCTCTGCATACACAAAAGATTATGACTGTGACTGTTCTCCACTACCCATTTATTTCTTATTTGAAAGGAATGATCTCTGAAGGGACCATCTCAAATGCACATTTGTCATCTGTTGCTTAACAGTTCTAGAATTTGTCAGTAGAAAAACCCCACCTAAATGGCTACAACAGTCAGGGAAAAAGCTGCCTCATGACTGAAATGTCCAAGTGGGAATGAGCCCTGCCTGATGCCTTGTACAATCATTTGTTTCATTGCATCATAAGGAAAACATCTGTAGAATATTCCAGATTGAAATGACAGCACTGCACACTCCTTTCTTACTGACGCAAATGACAACACAAGCTGCAAAGTGGTGAAGAATCAGGTTTGGTCAGTTATTCACTGTTGAAAACAGCTTGGAAATAAGACTCTGAGTATGGCCACTGATAAGATTTAAACTGTAACACGACCTAGTAAAACTTTTCAAGTAAATATTAATGGATAATCGATTAAATTAGAGCCAAATTAATCATTGTTCTCACTCCATAAAACAACACAATTCAATCTTACGTGTTGTAATTTCCCTTCACAGTGAGGTATATTTACTATCACCCAGGATATTACACTGGAAAACTTTACTGTGAAAAGCACATCTCCCAATGATTTTCAAGCTTAGAGCAAGTTGTTGATCTGAATCACTGCATCTCTGTAGCATGGCTAACACAGAACCAGCAATCTCAGAAGGCACAGTAACAAAGTTTGTTACAGGGATGATCCTTCATGAGTACATGTTCAGCACTCAAGTTTATGGTCTCTGTTTGCTGTTTTCCTCAAAATTAAATACTGTTTTCCAGTCTGGTGTTTAAATAAGTATCCAGCTAATTCCCTTTCTGGGTTAACATTTCACTGCTGAGTGCTAGAAGCTGGGATAGTGACTACGTCTTATTCGTTTAGCACAGAATCTCCTTGGACTTGGCTAACAATAGCATGATCATTGCTTATTTAATCTCCAGTAGCAGAGCCACAAGATAAAGGCTTCAAAAGTAAAAAATGTCATTCTGTTATGATATATGTATTTGCATTTATAAAGTATATTTAGACTTCTTAGCATCAAGTCACATGTGTGATGACCATGCTGCCATTCCTCAATACCAGCATGATATAAGAATGAATCAATCTGGAACCACTTGGCTGACGCTCAAAATTCCCTCTGTGACCAGGGACAGACTTTTTTAAATAACAAGCCATGCTTAAATTAGCAGAAAGGGAACATCTCAACCTCTTTCAAAAGGGCTACATCTAATGACACCTTTGAACAACTCCGAATTTAAAGGCTGAATAATTTTCATATGCAGTAAAGAGCAAAGGCTGCATCACTTTCCTCTAAGAAGAGCAAGTCCTTTCATCTGTTGGAGAATACACATGAAGACATACAACAGCATCACAGACATTCTCAATCCAATTTCTGGGATAAAGACAAGTATTTATAGCATGACTACAGCAATGTATCTAATTCCTAAGTATTCTGAGTTTTAAATTGACTAATTAACCCCAGATGTATTCGTATGAAGGCAAAGAAAATAAATAGTTCCAGACTACTACCAATCTGTACTATATACTGCAAGAAGCAAGTTATATTTTTTAGCTACATCTCACAATGGGCAATGCTGTACATGTGAAGTAGCTCTCATTGCTATATGTCATTATTAAGGCTGGAGGAAAACGTAATATTCATGGAAACAGCAGGGCCGCTCCAATAGGATATAGGTAAACAGGACCAGAGGAAACATGACTTCTCGTTGTCAAAAGCATGGTCATGAGAAGACCAAAAAAGAACTATGTATTAAACCACATATTTCTGGTTAGGGAATCCTCTGTTAAATTTTAGGACAGAATTGTTTCCCAAGATGGTATTCCAGCCTAGCAAAGAGACTGTGTAAAGAAAAGTCTTCCAAACATTCCTGCAAAATTCAGAAATAGTTTCTTGAAGGATTTCAGGCATTTTAGGGCATTTTCACTTAAAGATTAAAGCACATCAATGGGAATGTTGAAGAACCAGCGTGATTAACACATCCAAAACCAATGTACCAAAATAGTCATTATTTCAGAAACCTGCATAGGGTGCACATCCGCTAAGAAAATGCGGGTTAAATGCAAAGAATGACAGTTTTCAGGCAATTTGAGAAACTTCTCTCCTTTTATTATTTTTCCACACATGTCTAGGGGGGGCATTCTTGAAAAGCAGGCAACTGTGTAAAGCCGGGTAGCTCAACTGCCTAAACTAAGGGTAGGTTTGAAAAATACTCTCCCACTGACAATACTGAAGAAACTATCTTGAAGCTATGGAAATAAATCCTATTCCCGTTTTGATAACTTGAACTAGACTTCCTACTCTTCTACGATAATGTGAATTATAACTATCACTTATGCTTACATATCTTCAGGACAACTAAATCCTTATGAAGACATTATAAGTACAACTTATTGGATAACTACACTAATTCCCTAACAGGCTAGGTGTTTCGTCCTCGAGGTGCGCCAAGCAACCTCTATCAGGCTCACAGTCTTCCGTGCAGATAGGCACATGGAGCCCGTATCTGCCTCGTAGTCTTAGCCAACATTGGGACAGCACCGGAGTAACTGGAAGGCGAAGGACAAGGCATCTCACAGATGTGTGTCTGCACAACAAAACCATGTGTCGCAGCATCTTCCTTCCGCAGGAGCAGGAAAACAGCTTCAGGACTGCCAGTGACACATGCAACAACCGCGCAGTGTTCGTGTGGCTGCCATCGGCTGTGAGCCCCACGTGCACAGCTCTGTGCATGGCTCTTCTCTCAGTGGCTGGAGAGCAGCATCCAGAGGCAAAATCGCAGGTGACCGAAAGCCTGCATCGCCTCTCTGTGGGCGGCCGGATCTCGTGCCAGCTGCTCAAAGAGGTTGAGCGGCTCAACCGTTCCCATATCCGGGGGCAAGCGGATCTCTGCAGGAAGCCTCTCGTTGCCCAGGACAAAGTGGTCGAGACGTCTCAACTGCAGAGAGCAGTGCAGGTATTCCATGATGTCCCACAGCTGCTGCACAAATTCCCTCCTGCGCCACCGGGACAGCGGTACGGTGTTGAGCAGGTGCATCACAACTGCCTTCCAGGTGGAGCTGGAAAAGCCTGTGTCCATCAGGATGCAGGTGAAGACCTGCAGGCACTTCAGGTGCAACCTGTCCGGCAGAACCTGCCTGGTGATGTGCTGGAAAAATTTCACCTCTGCCACAGCGTAGCTCTCAGGCCACCTGGTGCTTGGGTTGAAGTCGGCCTCGCCAGGCTGGCTGCTCACAAAGATGCCGGAGCTGCTCTTCTGGGCCTCTGCGGGATGGCTGATCACAAAGATGTCAGAGTCCCCGCGGCGTACCCCAAACAGCAACTCCACCGTCAGCCTTTTCTTGCCTTTGCTC
>WBMZ01000992.1:0-104907 GCA_013400975.1 Atrichornis clamosus
TCCCCTGCCTCACCTGACTCACCTGCGCTCCCTGCCTGTTATGATCATAACTGCACCACAGGGGAAACTGTGTGACAGGTGGGAAATGTCGGTTACTGGGTTTTGGTTTTGTTGTTGTTGTTCTTTGTTCTGCTGTGTTACATATATACATTCTAGTAAAGAACTGTTTTCCCACATTTACACTCAGAAGCCCCATAACGTCAATTTCAATAATTTGGAGCGGGAGAGGGGTCATTCCTACCATTCCAGGAAGATTCCTGCCTTTCTTGACAGACATCTGTCTTTCAAACCAAGACAGATGTGGACAGACTTAAACACCAATCTTCTATAGTTTTATGTATCCCAGTTTAAACCAGTTGGTTTTGATTAGAGATTGGACGGTGACATGGATTCAGTGGAGCACTGCTCTGATTTAGCATGACGGTTCCCAGATTAATTTTTCTGATTTACTGAAAGGCTGAGAATAAAAATTGTAGTAGTTCCTGGGGATCTGTATAAAAACAAACACAATTATGTATGACATGAAAAATCAGGGCCCCTTCTAACACTTCAAAAGTAATTGCTTTAGAGTCATTTTTCTTACAGAATAGGATTCCTGTGTAGAATAAAAGAGATAAGCTTACTTAAAAAAAAAAAAAAAAAAAAAGTTGTATCAGCAAGAGCCAATTTTTGTAGAAATCTCTGTTGAAATTGATGTCTGTTTGAAAAAGGACTACTGCAGGGTCATTAATTATATTTCCACTGTATTAAGACTTTTAGCACAGTGTGCATCAGTATGAAGCCTAAATGTATTCTATAGTGCCTAAAGAACTTCTATTCCAGATGTTCCTTATCTTAGTAAATATTAAGTTGCAAGTAACTAATCAAAGTTGAAAGACCAATAAATATTTGTGTCCTATCTGTCATCTCCTGCATTGACATTTTCATGACATTATTAACAGAATTCTGGAATATACTATTTCTGTGAACAAAACACAAATAAGAATCAAATAAAATCAATGGTTAAAACAGTACCTGAAAATCCTATACCTATTTGGCTCCTGCACTTTTCCTCAGAAAGGTCTGCTGCTGCCCATGGCTTGCATCAGCATCTTGGTGTATAACAGGATGTTTAGGAGGCAGGAGAGGGAAATACCTAAGTCATATTTTCTACAAAAGCCAAGACTGTCCTCTCACAGCCACTGCGGATCTCCTTATACTAATGAGGATACAACAATGTACAGGCATTTAAAGGTGAAAGAAGAATCCATCATACTAATCTGTTATGTAGTTTCATACCTGTATTTTCTCTGCATTGCCAGGAAGTGAAACTTCATATCCAAGTACTTTCCTGCATCAAGGCATATGGTGTGGTTGCAATTGGTGCACTGTGGGGTTTTAAAAATAAGGGCAGAATACTGAGTAACCAAGGCTGACATACACATATTCTGAAACACAGTCAACTGCAATTTTATATAGACACCACAGTGCCCTCACTGACATTCCAGGGTAATGCAATACCATCAAAATGCCATTCCACATTTTTGCTGGGTTTGGGTTGGATTCAAAGTCTACAACTCAGAAAGTTTCTTACAACAGGTAAAGAAGAGGAAGGACAAATTATTTTAACTACGGCTTCTCTGACATAAAGTGTGAAAGAAATTCAGTTAAAAATAAGCATACTTCTGAACTCTCTTTTGTGCTAAAAATGCAGAGGAAGTGAAATGAAAAGTTATAACTGGGCTTTGCCATTTCCAACATAAGTCTCCATCTTTATGGTACATTTTAATTCATTTTTGAATGCAACAAAATTTCACGTGGCTGCACTGAGAAAAAAGTCTAAAAATCTCAAGAATTTCAAGTTATTTTAATAAGATTTAAGACAAGTACCAAAAACATGAAAGTGCAGACAGGCCATTGCATAAAACGAATGTACAGCATGCCAGACAAATTCTATATGTGTTGTTCTAACTTAGCATTGAGACGCCTGTTAACAAAGTGCAGATAACTGGCCTTATAATATAGTTTGTGTACTATTTCCCACCATCACAGACTTCTGAGCATCTCACTGTTCCTGTAACATCAATCAAGATTCTAGGAAATAGTGTTATTCAATAATATTAAAGACAGAAAGAATTATTCAGATTCTTTGAATTAGGATCATAGCTGAGTCTGAAACAGGAAAAATTTACATGGAATAAATACATAAACCTAAAATATTTTCATGAATTCTAGGCAAAATATTAATTCAAGTATCTTGAACAACCTGGTGATTCTTTTCCTCCTCTTTGAATGTAAATGCCCAATGGGTTCATGTTAGCTCACACTTCTCTTCCATTCCTCTTCATGCTGAACTTTACTCATAACATTACAAGTGACTAGAATAATCCTAAATTTCCAGAGTACATAATGTCTCCCTTTTAGCATTACGTCTCTCTCTCCTTCCTTTACATCCCATTCTGTAATTGTCTTTGGAGCACAGTCTTTGGATCCACTGCAGAGAAAAATTTACCCTTTCCATTCATCTGTGGATCTCTTCAAAGCCCAGATAATACTGAACAACTGTGTCTGAATACACTTATATAACGTTATACATAACACATTCCAAAAAGTAATAGAGGACACTAAATATCTTTGTGCGTGTATTCTGTCTGGTGTGGAAAGCTCATCATGTGTGAACAAAGCTGATAGTACTTATTTCACAGTAGTTAGCAGACCATGAACCAATGTTAGCAAAAAACCTTAAGCTTCCCACGTTAAAAAAGTTTCTCAATAAATCATTTAAAACCTGAGATTTTGCATTTTGACCTTTGTGTCCAAGTGCTTTTGATGTGTGCGCCACTATTGCAGGTTCACCTTAGAAGAGAATGACAATGCAGGAACATCACTATATGAGGTATCTTATCTATAGGCAACTTGCATAGCCTAGCATTTGATGTCAGTGTTATCTTAGGAGTATTCTCACTTCTAAGCATTTTGTTATTGAGGAAATATATTTGGGTTTCATCTCGACATCTGAACATGAGACCTAAATTTTTTTGTTTCCTGTTGTAAGGGATGGACCACTTGACCATGCAATTGCTCATAAGCAAGACAAATAGGAAGTCAAATCAATAGCCTAAAGTTTCAGTGACACCAAGAATCTTTTTTTCTGTCTCAATTAGTCAAGTACTGCAGGTAGAGGAATATATGAAGGACTGATTTCACTCAGTGCAGGAAGACCACAAACCCTTCACTTTTAGCAGCTTCTTAGCAACACAGCAGAACACTGTACTACATTGCCTATGTCATGTTTTTGGTTTTTTCATCAACTCATCATTTCTAAGTGAAAAAGTGCCTTATGCATTTTCAGTATATTATCTCCTCTCTGATGACTATCTAAGCAAGATTTTTTTTTCAGTAGTCCATTTGCTCTACTTTTTAGGTTAGGGAAACATTTAGCAGAAATAACGAGTGCTTGCGTGTTTTCACATATCTTAAAATATTTTGCTCAATTCTCTAGATCTTTTCAATTTCTGCAATGTAAAATATCTTTTCAGTTTTAAAAGCCCTATTCTGTGTTTTCTTCTTTATCCCAGGTTCTTTTATCCTGTTTCCACACTAGTTTAAATTAAGCCTTTGCTATTCCTCTCTTTATCTAGCAAGTTGTTTAAATAGTTTGATAATTTAATGGCTTTGTCCACTATCAGTAAAAAATGGCTGATTCTAGTACTGGTATATGTCTCGCAGACAGAGATTTTTTTATGTCCAAAAAATACTTCTGTATTAAGGACAATATTTACTGGATATGTGTTTAAAAGACTTTACTGTTCAGCTGATGAACAGCTTCTGATCACTCTTACATTCATTCTTCCTCTCCAGGGTGCAAATGGTTTTCTTTTACAGGAAGGCCATCAGTGTTCCAAAATCTGTATTAGCACTACAGTAATCATCTGAATGTAAGGTCTTATAGCCCAATCTTATGTTCAGCTTGCCACAGCATGCAGCAGAGGAAACACAATACAGAAAGAGCCTCAAGGGCTGACAATCACTATTCTTCCACATCAGGAAGACTACTCAGTTTCTGCATTAAAGAAGTTCTGCAGTTGCTCTATGCAGTCATGAAGTCATAGAGTGGAGATCTGACCCAAAAGACATGCTTCTTAAGCAAGATAATTTGAATAATATCTGGGTATTGACTTCTATCCTTCGAAGAGTTTCTGACTATGAACCTTTAAGTAAGGAGTCTTTTGTGATGCAGAACAGTATATGTTACACTGAACACTAACACAAATTCAATTTTCTAGTTTTGTGATATGGCAATAGCAATTGTAACTCCCAATAGAATTCCCTTGTCTTATGCTTTCCAATTAATAAGAGCCAGGAAGAACTTGTAAAATATTTAGCATTTCCTGCAGTCTGTGAACTCTTATTGAATACAAGTTTATACATTCCAGTATATTGCTGTTTAAACTTTTATAATGGCCTACCTGAACAGATATAGTCTCCTGCTCAGCAGTGCAGTATTTTTGTACAACTAGTTGGGGGGTGTCCAGGAAGTTCTGGAGGTGGGCAGGAGTCTGGGAAATGTCAGTGAGGGTTTTAGCAGGTTGAAATAATTCAGTGAAAATCAGGGTAAAGGAAAGAGCTGGGAAAGCTTGAGGGAGCCTTTGGGTGCTCAAGATACTGATAAGTGACAGCACAATTTCAGAATGTTTCTCCCAAGGTGGATGGGGAAGAGCCGAAATTATTGCACTCGAGTTTCAGAACAAAATGGACTTTAAGAAGATTTTCAGAGAATGCTGCACTCATTATTCAGTGTTCAGCATTACTTACCTGTGCCTTAGTCTGTTCCTAGGTAATACGTTGGTTCATGTAATTAGGTAATATATTAGTACGAGCAATAATGCAGACAACAACAATGATGTTGATGATTAAGATATTTTCAAATTTGTTTTCCTGACATATTTGTTGTTCATACTGGAATTGAATATCATCTGGAAAGCAAGCATAGAAACTCCTAGGTTTTACCACTGAGATTAAAGGAAAACAAAGTGGTATGCAAAAACCAAGACAATGAAGTAATGAAAAATATCTTTGTTTATAAAAGCCAAGTCTCCTGCTAGCAACCAAAACAAAAGTTAGTACAACTCAGCAGGCATTCACAGTTACATTATATTCCTCTCTTAAGTTACAGACTTGATCCAAAAGAGAGGTGGTGCCAGTGGGGGAGGAATGGAACAGATTCCCTAGATGTTAGCAATATTGGTTTCACGCCTACTAAATTGTTTTATTTTTCTGGGAATTCACTGTCAGATGAGAGTGAAGAAGAAATACTGAAAGAAAAAGAAGTTTTATTACTCTGTTGCTTTACCTGGAGACATATTCAGATTTTCATGGCAGAACTGGAAAGAAACAAACCCACAGACTTCATCAATCAGTATAGACCCTGACTATTAAAGTTGTTAAAGATTGTCAAAGGAACTGGCCTGAGACTGCCTAAAAGTGTCAAAAGTATTTGACTTGCTGTAGACACAGTTGATATTCTAAAAGCAATGTTAATAGAGTCATTTTCCTCAATTTATTTAGTGGATTTTTGTTCCTTAACTCTTTGCTTCGTTTGCATCTATTTGCTAAATGACATTATGAATTTTTGTATCTCAAGCAGTGTACCTATGTTTTAACACAATTAAAACAAATTATACTTCTCTTTAAAAAAAAACTAAACAAAAACAATTGAGCAGCATTCAGGACCAAATCTCACAATCCAGCCCACATGAGCTGTCATTACTTCTATTAGCAGCAATGCTCCTGCTCCAGTTAAAAGACATTGTCCTTCTGATATATTAAAGCACTCCAGCCACACAGTACATATACTAGGCGCTTTTTTGTTTGTTTGGTTTGGGTTTTTTCTAGTTTACAGGGCTTTTGGGATCTGAAGCTTCCTTGGGCCCTGGGCCCATGTTCCAACTGGAATATGCCCTTTTTTATTAAGTCCCCCATGGCAGCACTTTGCTCCTAGAATTTAATAAACAGGAACATTAGGTAGTTATATAGAATACTTCATTTGGGCTTCTAAAACAAATTCAATTTACATTTAATCTACATTTAAAAAACCACTCATGGTAACCCATTTCTTTACTTTCTTTCCCTACCATACTAAGAAGAAATTTGGGGGAAAAAGATCATTTGAAAACCCAGTTGACTAATTTGTGGTGGGCAGGATGGCACCATGCATATGGCATTTTCCCAAAATTCTGTGTCCCTTCTTTCTCTCTCTCTCCCCACCTCTCTGTTTCTCTGCCTCCCTGCTGACTCCCCCTCCCCACACGTACACCACACACCCCCACACCCCAATGTATTAGTCCTTAGCTCTCCATCTGTCCATGGGGCAACTTCTGCACAATTACATCATGTAACATCCCCACCTCTTTCTGATTACAAGGCTTAATGATTGATATTTGCAGGCACAAATAACAGCCTTGTCAGTTCATAGTAGGTTTAGATATTGAAGCAGGTTATAATATCTCTGTGTCATAATATCGGTTAGAAACTCCTGAGAGAGTTCTTGAGCTGTAACAGGTCACTTTGGGCTAAAGGACAAGCGATGGAACCACTATTCATCTCTGAGCTGAAGGAGAGACAAAGAGAGGGCACAGCCTTTCCAACACCCCTACCCAGAAGTACAGCAAAAATTTTGCAACACAGACTCAACCCAAAGGAATGAACCTAGGCTTCATCACTATTGGCACAATGGCTGTCCTCAGGCTTGGTACCTGCACAGTTCCTCATGGGAGTCAAGACACTCTCCCCTTTATTCAAAACACTCTCTCCTTTATTCAGAATGGTGTTTTCTTGATAAACATATCTGGCAAATGACAGGGTGCTTTATATCTTTATTTTCTGTTAAATCTAGAGAAACTAGCAACAGCCTGGCTGTCCTTTAGCTTCTGCTCTGTTTCCTTGTGAGCTAAATCCTAGATTTACCATTTCTTCTCATTAAAATTGCCCTCTGTTTTTTATCAGCAATATCTAGAGTTATATATCAAGGACTAAGAAGTTTTACAATGCTATGAGAAGGGGGTTGGGAAAAAAGGGATTACTACTTTGTTTCAAATTACATCACAAGCTTGGGAGGCAGATATAAATGGTACATTGTGTATTTCTTCATTTAATACTCATATTCTTCACTAAGATGATGCTGCCTGCCCTTACAGGTATTTTCAAAAACACATTTAATTACAAATTCCATCATTCCAACTGATGCTGTGTTATTTCTGTCAGTGTCCTGCCAGAAATAAAATTGAGTGTTAAAACAGCAACACAAAAAAGGCTAGCAAGTATATTACCCTCAGAATAAACAAAGAGGAATCAGACTCCTTCATTACAAGGGTATTTGCATACAGAGAACTCTAGCAAGCTTTCTTTCTCTGTTCTTCCAGCAAAACAATTTTAAATGTAAATGAGTTTTGTCGTACATATCTCTCAGCTCAAGGTGAGTGTGGCTCAGGCTACGGTCAGGGATTTGTTGTATCAGTTCTGTGCGTTACTAGATCACATGTCAATACAAATTTGGTCAGAATTGCACAGAATTACACAGCATCAATCAGTCCCATGTCCTGGAGAAGTCTCTCCTGGTACTCAGACTGTTTATTTTGAGAGTGCCTACAGCAAGAAGAGAAGCTGGAAGGTCAGCATTGAAGACATCCCAAATGAAAATTCGACTTCCATTATCTTCTTCCTCACTCTCTACCTTCTCAGTGCACCTGCATCAGGAGTAGTATAGCCTTGCCTAAGAACTGTACCTGCAGAAGACAGGGTCTTGGTGGAATTGTAGCAGTCTGTTATAGCGGAAGGCCCAGTCTTACTCTCTGTCTGCAAGCTCCTCCAGGTCTTTTTGTGTCTGACATAGGGTTCTACACATGACACGCTCTGGTATTTCTTGGTTCCTTCAGGTTCTAGGCTGATGGGATGAGAAATCACATTTTGGAAATGTCTGTACATAAAGTGTTTGGAAAGAAGGTAATTAGTTTTGATTGTTCTCAAGGTCCTATATACTTTACTAGGCTGTATTTCTGCCCATAGCTACCAACTCTACTGCCAAAACCAAAGCTGAGTGAAGCAACCAGAAGAGCAAAGGCTACAAAAGAGACGAGACCACCAGAGTGGGAAATACTGATGGAAAGGAGATGTGTCATTTGAAGATTGGCCATAAACACTCTCTTTACTCGAAGGGACATGAAACCAACATGTTTGGTTGGTTTGAGGCATGAAAAGGTGATTTATCATTCAGCATCTGGCAATCCATATTCATCCCACTTTATTACAAGCTCATTTGGTGTCAAAGAGTTGACAGCGAGCATAACAGTTAATAAACCTCTATTATTTAGATAGTTCTTAATTTAGGATAAGTGTTCTTCCCTCATAGAGAAATTCTGCTTTGTGACATCCAAAAATGTCTCTGATTCCACTTACTCCCTTCAAATTGCTATTCTGTGACCTTGACATTATAGCAGAGGTGAGTAGGGAGCTCCAGGAAGCATAACGCAAACAATGACTGACGAAGTTCAGCTTCCAAGACTTTTCAAGGCTAAAAGCATGCTGTCAATTAAAAAAAGCAGATAAAAGACAAAATAGAGAGAGAACAATGTGTCCTTGGAAATATCTGTTTTGGCAGTCAGGCTAGAGCATACATTCTGATCATTCAACAATCTTCCTCACAGAAGCGCTGGTGTACTCCACTCTCCCAGATATAGCTGCCCATTATGGTGGATGCGGTGTCTTTTGACTTGTGACTGTTCATTATTGCCTTCAATTTTCCTTTCAACCTAGGGCCTGAACTGAATCAGATAACTAATAACTCCGAAAGACACTATTTCACTTGAACCACAAAATTACATGTGTTCCTAAAAATAACTTTCCATCCAGATATTCCTGCCCATATTGAATTATATCTATAGTTCCCAGCTGGGATGAGAAAAACACTAGGGAAGCGCAGCTTACTATTTTGCAGTGTCAGATTTCGGCTCCAAAGAAGCAGCAAGGGTTTTTTGCCGGCATCATTGAATCCAACCGTTCCAGTGTGAGAGATTGGAAGCATTGCTGGCTCAAAACACTTCAGGTGTGTGTGGGGGCAGGGGTAGGTCGGGCCTTGCTCTGGTGAGGCAGTGCCCTGACCTGTACACCCCACCCCTCCCCAGGAGTGTATCCCAACCCCTGCAATATCTGCCAGCCACTGGCATACCAGAGGCAATGAGGCACGCCCCACCTCTGGAGCCCCTAACCCAGCTCCTAAGTGACCACCAGATCAGAAGTCTCACCTCGGAGAAAGGTTCGGGAAAGCCCTGAGACATGAGGCAAGCCCATGTCTTGACCCTACCCCCTTTTGGAATGTCTATCAGCTGAACACCACTGGAACCAGGAGTGGTAGTTTTATATTTGTTCTTTTCTATATCTCTCGTGTCTTTCTCACTTTCTCTTTCTTTTTCTAATTCCCATTTGGGATTTTGTGTAAAATTAGATGGATTTAGGTTTTGCTAAGTTGAATAGGATAAGTTAATGCTTTGAGAAGGGTTTTTTGTTGATGGAATGTTGCTCCAAACCTTTTGTCAAAATGCTTTGATTTTCTAAAGTTGCCAGTAAAGGGTTTTTTGTTGTTTTGACCTCTTCAGAATATCTTGTTGGTATTTCTTCTGTGCTTCTAACTCCGTGTACATGAAAAACCATAAACCCTTTTAAGAGTCTCTTCAAGCAAAGGTTTTGGGGTCTTACATCCAGCTGTTTGTGGGACAGAGATGGAGAATAGCCAGAATCAAGCAAATGGAAGGCTCTCTACATGCATGCGCTGGTGAAGAGACAGGATAAAAGTACTCAGAGCCGAAGTGGTGCTTTTGGGTAACATACCAAATAAATTGTCATGGGGCAAGGAAAAGTCATATATACCCAAACCATGAAACAGGACATCAATCTAAGCAAATCTATAAAATTGTAACACCCTAAAGAGAGATGTGTTAGAGTACTTGGCTACAGCTTTACCCTTTCTTCCTTCGTAAGCTCCAAGATGGAATTTATAGACAACAAAACCAATTTTGTGCTAGTATCTAAGAACCACATAAATTTAATTTTCACTTATGACAAGAGAATTTCAGAATTTTTATAGCTACCAAAAGAAAAGATTTAAGATGTATCCCATCACCTATAATTTTGCCCTCTGCCTTAAATATGGATATAATTTTGTTGGGTTGAATGAAAACAATATATCAAATTCTTTGTACCAAAACAAAAAAACAATGTGGAAATGTAAGAAAATCTGCTCTGAAACCTGGAAATCTAAAAATGTTAGGTTACATCAATAATCATAAATTAATCATTGATTTCTATCCTACATAGGTCCAAACTAAGAAAAACATTTTGTATTTGGAGTTCAGTCGCGCAGTCTTTGGTTACTACAAAAGTATTTATTTAAGTGAATAAATTCAATTGGTCTGAAAGGACTACTTGCATAAGTAAGAAGTAATTCTTCCAAGTATAAATGCTGTGAGAACAAGCATTTTTTAATTGCAGAACAGAAAAGACAAGGAAGTATATTGTTGTTGCAAGCTTGAAGGCCAAATGGTATTTTCCACACTAACATTGCAAAATTACCTTCATCTGTTATGAACTTTCTTGTAAAAGGAAATTAGAGGTCATTACTTGACTCAGCAGAGAGGATTCCCATGATACAATGAGAAGTTAGCTGTCAGCTAAAATATTCTTGTTGCTTTTACAGTTCAAATGCTATTTCAAATTATCATTCTTTTTGAGAACGACAGTATTTTCAACTATGTAGAAAGAGATTATTGAATTATTATTACAATTCTCTAGAATTAAAGTCCATTTAAGGCTGAAAAAAATCTCTTCTTTTTAGCATACCTGTGTTTCTAAGGATGTGAATTAACAGGAAGACTGAAGACTGATGGTTCCATTGTTTAATGTTCAAACTTGTAGTAATATTGATAAAAATAACAGGACTAATTCTGGATGGTTTTTGGGAGTTTGTTTGGGTTTGGGGCGGTTTCAGTCAAAAATTTTTAAAAATGCACAACAAAAAAATCCCTGTAATTCTGTATTGCAGTGGTCCTTAAACTACTACAATTTCCTATCCAGCACCAGAAGAAATTGTCAGATAATCAGCCAAGTTGTAACAGATTCAGAGAACTTTTAAAGAAATCGACCTAAAATTGTAACAGACAATAAAAGCTCTTGATGTTTTTTTTAAAAGCATGTATTTGCAGTAATATTACAATAGAAACTGACACAGCTTCTAAACATGGGGCACAGCCCACACTTGGTTTTCAGAGTGGAAGTAAATAATTATTTCCTAAAGGAAGTACTGTCTATGATGTCCGTCATGAATCCCTACTCATATCAAGGTGGAGACAGGGGTTCCTCTGAAACTGGTCTTCAGGGAAAATACTTTTCTGCCCTATTGGGTGAGAACCCTCACAAATGGGTAACTCATCTATGAAATCTGCATTTTTTCTGAATATTCACAAAAATTATTGTAGGTTTGTCAGAGACTCTACAGACACGTGAGCTCGCGATGAATCACTGTACTCCAGTCAGTGAGGTGATACACACATGAACGGGAGTTTTCCAGCATATAGTGGAACTATTGAATATTCCACATCTGTGGAACTATTCACAGAGTAAGACACGATTCACCAATCTAAAAATAATATTGTAGTAGAGCTGCTGACAGTTTTCAGGGAAGAGAAAGGACATTGCTGTCTCAAATAAGAGTCAAGTAGCTCTGAGTGTAATTCCTCTAAAGGGACTGGATCAGTCTGGGGACAATAAGTACCTGTGAAACAGACTCGTTTCTTGAAGGCAAGGAAAACATTCTCACTGTTGACTAGCAACTAGAACTTTGGGGTGGAAGAAATCTTACTAAGGGCAGCCATCAATATGTCAGATGGCTTCTAAAATTCACTATTTTAACTCGTTCTGCATTCATTTCCAAGACAGAACTACTTGATAACACAGGTTCTCATAACCACTACTGTAAAATGGGAAAAATCAGTTCCTAAAGAAACTCTGCCTCTTTTTTATCAATAGAAGAAGCCTATAGCTTTCACCACATTCTAAGATGTCAAAAATTGGATACAATCAAGCCTATTTTTGGCAAATATACATAGAATCATAGAATCACAGAATCATTTCAGTTGAAAAAGTCCTCTAAGACCATTGAGTCTAACCATTAACCTAGCACTGTCTAGTGCAGCACTCAACCATGTCCCTAGTATAACTTAGAAACATTGGCCCAGTCTGAGGATGAACAAACCCGAGGATTAAGGAATGTAGTATTTTATCATATCAATGTCAGAAAAAACTCTTCAGATCTATGCAAGCACTGAAACAGAAAACTCAGTGTTGAAAATTTTTCTTCTTAAATGAGGATATTCCTTTAATTCCAGTTCAGTTTCCTGCTTAGCTGCCTGAAAACCTCTCAAGCTCTCCTACAGCACATCATTCAAGGGCAGTCCAGATTCTAACCACTCACAGGTTAAATTATAGTTGCAGGCAAAACCTCAGCAGATACCCTTTTTATCTCATTTCTTCTTTCATATATTTGCCCAGCTAGAAGCGTAGTATCAGGTAAGACCTCTGCTTTTATTTTCTAAATCATTCTAGCTCTCCTACTGGAGAAGTAATGAAGTATTTTTTTGTATCGCTGACAGATGAAGCACCTGAGAATAGGTGAAAAACATTTTTATCCTGAATGTTCAAATGTCGAGTTACTCACATAAACCTTTCTTAATGGTTAATAGAATGTGTTGTATCATTTCAAGAATTTACCACATTGTTTATTTTGGATGGGAGTTTCACTCACATTGTGTTAAAATCATGTTAGTTTATTCAAGGTCTGGTATTGTTTAGCTACTTTCACTTCCAAGTTAATTAACTTGAACTAAAAGAAACACACCCAAACCATTGAAAAATTTCCAATAAAACATTAGTCAAATTTTGAGATTGGTAAAAGGATTTGATGAGGAAAAAAAAAGTGCTTCAAATCTGTGGAATTAGAGGTGGAGGAAACAAGCAGTAAAGAACAATGCCCATACATATAAAATTATGATCTAGCTGATACTATCTTCTTAATAATAACAGTGGAATGCTTCCACATAATACAGAGACAAAGATTACAGAAAGTAGACTTCACTGCCCCTTTTAACCATTTAAATGTTATACCCTTAAGTTGGCAGTTAGGCTCCCTCTAGAGTTTGATGGAAATAAGGAGAGCTACTGTAGCTGTTCTAAGAAGGGTAGATTGGGTATGGCTATGGGAGAACTTAATTTCATTGACTGTACAATGAACCTCAACCAATAGCTTAGCTTGGACAGACACATTTTAAATGCAGAAGATGTATCTTATCACAAAATACAGTGGCATTACTTATTAAGGAATCCTCTCCCCTGCTGAATTTAAGAGTCTGGACTGTTTAGAAATATAAGAGAAATGGAGATCAAAAATTTGGTATCTGATATGCACTGCATTGGCACTAGATTTCATCCAAGGATGAATCTAATTTATTTGTGCCTACCTTCCAGATTTTATGTCCCTTTCCAGCCTTCAAAGGAACATATTTTTGTTTCATTTTGCTGCATATGAGAAATCTGTTGTCTGTTAATTTTATGAAGCCAGATAAAAATTTACCTCAAAGAGATTTTATAACAAGCAAATAATGCACATTTTAGACATATTGTTTCTTAAAAGATAAAGAATTACTTAAACTGTTCTATAGAATGAGTGCTTTAAACAGCTTAATTTTTTGTCATATAGGGGAAATAAAAAAAAATCTCTCTCAGTAAAAAGCAAAGCCAAGAAAATTACATTGATCTGGTTTTATTTCTTATGGGAGATACCATGCAAACTTGATTCAGAAAAACAGGTTTTATATTACAAGCAGTCTGGAAAACTTGCACAGTCTAGTATATAAGGAACATGCAAATATGAATGTTCAGTGGTCTTTTTGAGAAAGAAAATTCCACCACACTTCAAGGCACTCTCTGAGCCAACTTCCACACTTGGAGCTGACTTCTACATGCTGAAGCCAACTTCCACACTTGGAGCTGACTTCTACATGCTGTTTTAAATCCAACTGTCTTTCATGTAATACTCCCCAGCGATTTTTATTTAAACAAAAAAAGACTAAACCTTGACCCTCCATTTGCCTGAGATAACTATAATCCTTGTAAGTGTTAGACCTGGGATAAAGAACTGCGGTTTCAGAGATATCATACAATGCATTGTCAGGAAAAGGCGTGGATAGCTTGCATACGAAATTTCCTGAAAACTATGTTTACAAGGAATTTGCTTTGTTATAAAGCTTTTAAAGCCTTTCCACTTCTTACTAAACACTGTTCTTTTGAGAATAAAAATTTCCCAATATTTTTACTTCCTACCACAAAATGTAGTATATGGTTATCCCTCAAGTATTTCTGTTCTAGATCGAAGTTAAGCTGGTATGAAAATTTCCATGGCCTTTCATACGTGGGAAAATAAAATCTATTAATTATTATAGCATCTGCTTTTATACTGACCTCTGTAACAGGAAGTAGAGCACAAATGACCCAATAAAGTTGGTGATAAAATAGTATAAATAACATCTTGCCTTGTTGCTATTGTGTTGGATTTTCTGCACTTCTGGATGTCCTGTGTCAAAATATAACTCATAAAGCCATGCTGCAGAAAGACACTGGAGAAAATCTGTGTGTTTATGTGCAAATTGTTGCAAAAAGAAACTGCTAAGATGCATCTGAAGATTAGTTTTAGAAAACTACTTCATTATCTTATTTTGATAAGCATATAGTACACAAATATTGTTTAGAAATTCAATACAACTCTTCTCAGTATATATAAAAAAGTATTTGACTCACTAAAAATATATATTACATTTATATCTCTAATTATTGATGCTGTATTTCAACAGTACTTTGAATTCAAAATGTGAATCTATTTTTAAAAATCATACTCTGATCAGTTAAAGATATCATAGACACTCTTTTGAATTACTTGACTTCTCAGCATTTTGCTCCCTATCTCAAGGTTAAAAAAAAAACCTGAGAAAAAATAATGCATTATTTATCAACTAAAGTTATTTTAAAGGAGTATCTTAAAAATCATTTTAGATGTAATCAAGCATTCCAAGTATCTGATTTTTCTTCAATATGGTATGTCTAAACAGGAGGTGTGTAACTCTTGAAAATGCTAGCATTTATCCTTGTTTTCCACAACAGTGACTGGAAAGTCACAATACCTTTTTTCATTAGTCTACCAAACTGGTAACTTTGAACTGATGTGTCCAGTCAGTTGATAAATTCCACTATATTTACCACAAGTTTCTGTATTTTAACTGGGTTTCTTGCTAAGTGACCAAATTTTTTCCTCTTTCAATATCTAACTCAAAGTTTATTTAAGACCAAAAAAATTTTAATTGCATATTTGATTATAAGTGAGGTGAAGTATTTGTAATCTGGAAAAAGTACTCTAAACAAGAAAGGAAAAAAAAAAGAAAAGAGAACTGGGTAATTTTCTGACATTTTACCTTGCAAAGCTCTTCAGATATTGTGAGTTCTCCTTTCTTCCTTTCACCCACATCTCCTATCAAACACTTTTCCCCATGTATGTGACAACAATGCTGTTGCTGTTGCTATGCTGAACTAATAAGCATGATAATTAGCTGTCTGGTATTATATATGCTGCTTGATTGAGGCTCTAACATCGTCCCACAGGGGAACCAGTAGAAAAGATGAGTCTCTAATTTAACACTCTTTGACCACACTTCCCTAGACTTGTGAGATCACATTCAGTTCTCTGCTTCTCCCTCAAATGGAATCAGCTGAAACTGACTGCTAGGTTCAAAGATTACATGGAAAAATGGCACATATGTGATAGAACTGATAAGCTGACAGCATAATTGCACAATCTTCAACTCTAGAAGGGTGATTAAAATCAGCAAATTAAAAGCTGAATAGGGAATATGTTTGTTATCTTTTGAAAACACCACTTCCTTGACCAAATGGGGTCACCACAGTTACTCAAAATTATTCTCTTGCATTTTAGCAGGGCCGTTGTAAGGACAAAAGAAGAAAATGGAAAAATATCTCCTTTAAAGGATGTAACAAAAGACTAGGCACTCTGACTGTGAATTCTCTGTGTGTCATGTGTTCCAGTCTATCAATATAGACAAATAAACACGTGAGAGAAGTTGAAAGGAAAATCTATTTAGTGGATTTCCAATGCCTTTTCCATATCATGACATCCTTTATTCCTCTTCATTATTCATTCTTTTTCTTTTTCTCTTTCTGTGACGGTAGAGCTCACTTAAAAACAACATTTGACCAATACCCATGTAATCCAAACACTGAACTCTGATACTATCAGCCATCACAAAGATATGTGAAAACAGTGGGGGTTTTGTAGTCTATCTTAAAGAAAGTGGAGGGTTTTATCCCTTCCTAATTATGCTGACAAATTTTCCTTTTTCATCAACAGATGCAGAAGATATTGGTGACTACCGTAGGTACACACTGAGCACATTTATCTCTCTGAAAACGCCCACTGACATTTTTTGAATAAATCAGGTCAGAAGTGGTTTTCTCTCTTTTCATGATTTTTTGAACAAGGAGATCTCCCTTTTTTTTTTTTCCTATGGGCCACAATGCACTATAAAGGTGTTCTCCCTACCAATGAACCCATAATTAGTAGTTACATCAATCATGTATGTGGAAAATCAGAAAAACAGTCTTGGCAATCCTAGCTTCCATAAAGTGTTTCCAGCACACATGTTGACATTCTGTTCCTAATGAAGCTATCAAAAGATTAGTCATGGATTTTTCTACATTAAGGATTTAATTTCCAGGATGGATTCAACTCTTTAGTTTATACATCTACAGTGTAGACTTGTACCTCCGAGCTATCCACCAGGATGCCCTATGGACAATAGAGAGGAACAGGGTGTTTCAGATCATAAGTTATCTAATCTTTGTTAGACCTCTTATGATATGATATTTTTCAAACACTGGAAAAGCCTGATTCTCTTCACTGGTTATCAGAAAAGCCTAAAATGACCCGCTTCAGGGAAAGATATCTCCAATTATTTCAATAAATTTTACTCCCAGGACTTAGTTCAGCTGGAGGTAGAGACAGACAGTACTAATGAGTTCTTTCTGAATTACAAGTAGCATCTCTCAATGTAAAGTGTATGCTTTGCAGCTGGTTTCCCTTCTTCGGGAAAAATGGTCCCAGTTTTCTTCTTACTAAACCATTTTAAGTGTCATTCCCCAGTAAAAGCTGTCATTCAAACAAACCAATAAACCAAAAAATAAATGGAATTCTAGTTCACAGGTACTAAAAAGAATCCTTTTTGTTGGTGGCTATGACTATGTAAAGGGTGAGATTCCATTTTTAGGAACTCATTTTGTGAGGTCACGACAGGAGAAAATGTCAAAATTAAACACTGTCTGTTCTATGCATGTCTGCTATCCTATTTCCTCAGTTACTTTCATAGGATTCTTTTGCATGTGGAATTCTGATAAACATTAACAGAGCTTAAGTTAATGTTTACAGTTATAGTTAGGTGGGTTTTGTTGGTTTTGGGTTTTTTATACCGTAGAGTGGATAGAAAACAGTTTGTTAACAGGAAACTAGATTGAGTTCATAATAGACTCAGGGCTACCAATATTACTATTTATAGCTTAACTCTTTACCTCCTGCTATGTGAGGTTATATTACTTTCTCCTTTTCTTCACAATATCCCTTATCTTTTGAACATATTGCAAAACTTATCCTCTCACTTTCCCACTTGAAATTCCCAAGACCTACTCAAATCCAATCAATTTGCACTTGTAGACCAAAATATAGTGTTGTCATTATATCTATAAATTCTGGGTTTGCATCATACCTCCTAAACCTAGTCAAATACACTCATGGCTGAACTCAGTTTTTAATAGCATGAAACATGCTGAGCTAACTTAAGGGCTGGTTGAAATATTTTCATGTAAGAAGCTGCATTTCATTATTGACATTAAAGCTTTGTTATACTTTTAAGCACATATTCACTCTCATAAACTGGCTGATGCTTGTCTAATGAAATCCATTAAATAGTTGAAAAACAGGCCTGAGTTAAGCTTGCATGAAAGGTATTGGCAATGTTCAAAGCAAGCAAAGGATATAAATGGGTATCAATTCTAGTGCTGTTCCCCTTGTTTGTTTCTCCAACTTCTCCTTCAACCTTACTGGCTTGAGTTGAAGACTCATCTGAAAATTCTCAACTCTGCTGGAAAAATCAACAATTAATAGGTTGGATAGAACTAATATAACAGAATTAAAATTTATTTCTTAAAGTGGTGGAACAGTATTTTGTCTGGTATTATATAAATATAGACTTTCATCTGACCTAAAGAGAATATTTAAATGAGAACTCTGTGTTCTACAGTAGTTGTTTAGTAGCCTAAATAACTATAATAATTCTCTTGGCCTTAAGGTGCGTTCACTCTGAAATAAATTTATGCCTATACCACTGGAAATTCCATCACTGTGACAGGTTATCTTACATATTTTGCAGACCTAAAGATTTGGAGAAAGTGATTAAAATATGTCTTGAAACACATGCAGCAAATTACTTTTTTGGAATGTAAAATCCCAGAAGAGAGGGAAACTTGATACGCAAAATAACAAATCAAACTGATGGAATAACTTTCATTATTTTAATTTCTTTTAAATTTTGAATTGATTAAAGAAAGTACAAAACTGAGCATTTTTCTGAATTTAAAGATTTCTTTTCCCCTCCTAAATAGCCCTAACTGTACCAAAATAATGTAAACAATTAATCTAAAGAAATTTATCAAAAAGGGTTAAACAACATTTTAAGAAGCCAGTATTAATATTTAAGATTATCATCACAATGCTTGTATCATATATCTTATATCATTATACTAATTATTCCAATTTTATTTCTACAAAATGTATGAATTGACTATCAATCTGATTCACAAAATAATCCATTGCAAATTTGTCAATCAAATTATGCAGACAAATTTTGGTAAAGACAATAACTAAAAAAAGATCCTGTTCAGAGTATTCTTGACATTCATTCATAGCTTTATTGGTTCACAAAGTGCCATATGCTGACTGATACCATGTGCGAAATAGTAAGTTGGGTTTCATTAACTTAAATGCTCAGGCTGTGTAGAAAATCTTACCATGTACCTGCATTGCTACATAATTTCCTGCATGAATTCCTTTAGCATAGTACGTATGACTAGATAGAGTAAAAAATTTGATCTCAAAGTTTCTTTCTCTTTTAGTTTAAGTGACCTTGTTTTGAAAACCAGAAATCCTGTGACTTTTCAAAGCTCACTTCTCCTCAACTTTTCTATTTCCCATGTGAAATACTCAATTCTGATTCAGCATTGCAATCACTAGTGGAAATCTTGTTGCTGTGGGTGCAGCCAAGACGGCTTTTTTATCTTAAATAAAATAATATTACTATAAGACACTTTTCACTGTGGTCCAAATGTACCTCATTCTGTACCCCTTCCCTTATCTTGCTACTTGGAAAGGTCTCCATGCTACTTTAAGTATTACCTGGCTACGTGGCCCAAACACACATATAAAACTAGTTTAAATGTAACTTTTAAAATTAGATATAAAATAATTCAAAATGTTTCTAAATGAGTTATAGAAATGGCTATTTATTGAACATATACAATTTATATATTTTCCTTTTCTGGGTAAGTATATGTGTCCCACCCACCTTAGTCAAAATCAGTAGAATTTTGTCCCAGAGTGATGGTATGTGGCACATATGATTCCATTGTCATCCCCACGTACTATTCAGGCCTGATGTTAACTGGATTGTGGCAGCCCTGTGTGTATAGCTTTGGCTGAAACCTTATTGTGGATTAAGATGGTACAAGAGTACGTGCTTTACTCGCAAATGTAGCTACAATATCTGCAGCAGGAAGGAGTGCTCTGGAGGCCAGGGCCCATGCTGTCTTCTCTTGGCTTGATTGGGAGAGGCCTCGGTCCCTCAAAGGTTCATCATATCTCTGGTATTATTTACCCCGCACTTCAAGGGGAAAGCCCATAAATACAATGCCTACCACATTCGTTAGTTCCTGAATGTGTCTTCATTTTTTCCATTGCAGCCTCTTCTAAAGATGTGTCACTATACTCATGTGGCACAGTCACAGCCACCACGAATGTTCTCCTTCACAAAAATTAGGTCTGGTTTGTATTTGTCATTGTTGCCATCTCTTATATGTGGTTCCTGAAACATTGTCCAATCCTAGTTTCTAGCTTCCTTTGATAACATTTCACAGATGTAACTGCACCTTTTAATTCTTGCATCCTGTATGATTGGGCAGTTACCAGCACGGGAGCATGGTTCATTCTCAGCTTGGCAGTGCCTGAAGGATTTGGTGTACATTTCTTGCCTACACTTTGCCAGGAACTCTCTTGTAGAGTAAACATGGACAGTGGAATCTACTCAGCTGGATGTGAAAAGGTGATTTTTATCCTGTACAATTTCTTCCTGTTCCAACTCACTACCCAGTTCTTTTCGTGTCCAAAGCAAGAGAATTTCAGGGAGACCAGCTCATATCTTCCTACCACTGCAGGCCTCACATTCCTAAATGATACAGTGCATCCAGCAGCCTGCGTGCATCCATCTGCACCAGTGTTCATCTCATTCAAGTAATTCTAAACATGGGAACTGGGATTAATGTCTTTAGCTCCTACCATTAATCCAGGGGCCCAGGAAGCACATTTGATAAGGTGCTCTGAAACAGCAAAACACTGTGCCTGGAGCTCTGTGATTACTGTCCAGTAATCAAAAATAAAACCAGCTTGTAAAGTGGGCTACAAATGGACAAGTTAGTAAAATACAAACTTAAGACCATTCCTGAAAAAAACATCATCTGATGAATACTTCAGAATCGCATCAAAGACCTTCCAAAAATATTTGGGGGAAAAAAAAGTATTCTAGTTTTTTCATGCAGCTTTAAAGCAGTGATAATGACTTAGCTGAGTACTGAGGAAAGAGATTACTAGAAGCAATAAAGTTTTGGTGTCTGTGAGATGTGTATTCCTCCCTGGCTAAGTAAAATACTTTCAGTAAAGGCCATAAGAAAAGACTTTTCAGGAAAGACTCTAAAAAGGAGAAGAAACAGGACTGAGAACAAACAAGGTCAATAATATGACCATTTATTTTACTTTAATAAGAGCACTCAAAAAGCAGTCTTGAAAGTAAAAAAATTCAGTTCTTCTAGCAGTCAAAACTCAGCTGTGTTCTGGTGAGACAAGACCTTTCATTAGAGCTTGGAAAACTTCTAAAGGAGTTCAAAATGTCAGGCAGATAAATGCAGGTTAGGTGCACAGGTATTTGATAATGGTGCCAGACTGAGTTAATCAAGAAGTTGCAACCTATGAATTCCGGACAAGGTCAAAAAGGCTAATTTGGCTGCAGAGTTTGGGGGAAATACTGTCATGTATTGCTTCATAGGAAGTTATTTGGATTGCTGACTTAGCTTTAAAGCCTCTGCAAAAGGTGCTGACCTAAACCAAGGTCTTTGGCTCGGAGCCCAGCACTATTGTAGAAATAAGATTTCCATAGACAGTAAATACAAATTAATCCAGGCATAACACTCACATCCACTGCCTCATCAATAAGCACACTGTTATTAATAAAATTAACTCTGCCTCTGGCGTATATGTTGGTTATTTTAATAACCTCACTGTAGTCACTGGATACTTGGACTCCAATATACCCTAATAAACCAACTTTGATGAAAATAACACAATTTCTTTAGAGAGAAAACGTAATAAATACATAGACTGAAGAAACTCTTTGAATTTTTCATGGTTATTACACTGGAGGATACCTTGAAGATGAAGAAAAAATGTTTTCCTGGATATTATGAAATAAGACCAGTATGAAATTACTTTTTTTTTACTTCTCTCTGTGTACAAAACCCAGATCACTCTGAAACTGCCTCTATTAATATTGTGTCATCTGAATAAATGCTATCCCATAGTAGTACCCACAGTAGAACACTGCACAGCCGTCCATAGGATTCCTGGTTTATGATAGGGTTAACAATCAATTCTGAAAATTTCTTTGTAACACATAACTTACCTCTTGTCTTTTGAGTTCATTCTGGTCTCTAAAACCAGAATTTCCCATGAGCTGGAGGAAATATCCGCGTCTTTATTTTTTCAGATTATATTTTAAAACATATAGAAAATATTTAGACATGCCAAATGACATAGAAATGAGATATGTAGAGTGTCACTTCTATTGATTTCTAATTCAGTAGCTAAGAACCTATAAAGGAGAAAAATACAGCATGAACAACTTTTCTGTGTTTCACAGAGAATGAAATTTCAGAGTAAGAAAAAGTTACTAATCCCAAACTTCTACTGTTAGAGCAGAACTTCCTCTTTCATTATGACTCTATAATTTAAACAATTTCTAGGAACTGCTGAAGTTATGATTGATATACTCAAGGATCATTTTGCAGAAATGTTCTTGGGGATTTTAATCAGCAAATATTGCCACCATTTGATTAAAATACTACATGAAATCTCTCTTTTTAAATTATAAAACAAACCCAAAGTTATGCTTGCCCCATGATCTAGATCCACTGATACTGTAAAGCAGTTCTGAAATTAAACTGCTTATTTAAATTCAAAATTTTGATCTAAAAATTCATCTTTCATCACTTCTCTGAATTTAATTAACTACTCTGTTTGTATGGTGATCTGTCTATAAGGTTCTCCAGATGCTTAATATTTTGTTTCTTGCATGGCTAGAATTGTACTTCCAAAACAGTTTGGAGTCTGGATCAAAGCTCCAGGTCAGACACTCTTCAATTTCACTGAAGAGTTTGATCCTGTAGACACACTCAGACACACTCAGGACCAATAGATTCACCGTGATTTACACTGCAAGGAAAATGCCGTTTTGAGTCCTTTGACAGGAAGCCTAAGTTGTCATCCTAATGATGAGTCCTGGTCTCTAGTTGCTTCTTCTAGGACAACATGCATTTTATATGATGCTCAGGACACTACTATGTAAGTGAACTAACCTAAAATGATTAGATTTTTAGTCCTAACCAGAATAATTTAGGCACATTCAGGGCTTTCCTCCTGGCTACCTGAAGGCTTACTCTATATGGTGATGGAGTAGACAGCCTTGTCCAGGTATGGATTGTCTTGGTAGTGCTGCCCTCTGTTAATCCTTTTCATGAGTTCCTGGCAGCACCTCTTTCATACACAATCATACCCATGCCTATCATATCTAAAAGGGCTGATATGCAAAAGCAAAATGTCGTGGAATATCTGCATAGTGCTCATCTGACAGGGCTTATACCTGTGTAATCAGTCATGTGACAGACGTTAAAATATTGGTTACTTGAGGAGAGCACATCTCATGACATAAAGAACTACATAAGTCAGAGTGCATGGGGAAGAAAAGGCTCGTTGCAGCAGTTTCCAGTTCTGCAGATTGTTTCTGGCCTGAAGAAACCTTAGTTCTCCACTATACACTATTAGTTTCAACAGAATGCTACAGCCAGTTAAGCAAAAGTCTGCTGGTTTTGACATGACTCTGGAAAAGTGGAGATGCTTTTTAAAAAGTCTTTCGATGTGAAAAAGAACAGCAATTTATAATTCTGACTTCAAAGCTGAGTATTTTATTAATCTGCTAACAAAATTATGTACATTACCATCTCTGTCAGCTGTCCACTGCTCCTATATGACTCACATTCAGAAAGATCCAGACTTCCAGATCACAAAAACAAATTATTGACATAGACAGGTACTTGCAGCAGTGGGATCTGAATTACAGGTCTCTGAAGACAAAAATTATTGTAGCACCCCTGAAACATAGAGTTAATGCAATCTACAGAAGCCAGACTCCCAGCAGGAGCCTGGTTTGCAACTTCACTAAAAAAGTAGCAATGTGTTCCTCATTGTAGAAAGATTGTGGCAAACTACTAATTTGTCATAAAGTCACATAGTTAAAAAATAAAAAGATAATCATTGCACAAGCTGAAGTTTCTGCAGTACAGGGTATTTTTCTTTCTGGTGTGTGTGTTGTTTTGCTGGGGGGAGTTGTTTGTTTGATTTTAGTGTGGGTTTTTTATGTTTGTTTGTGCTGTTTTCTTGTGAGATTTTTGTGGGTTTGTTTTCGTGTTTTTGTGTTGTTTGGGTTTTTTTTAGTGTAGGCCATAAAACATATACTGACATCATGACCAGGCTTGTGTTCCTGTCAAAAGATCAAGATTTTTTTTCCTGATTATGATGATTAAAGGAAAGCTTGGGCAGGGATCTATACTTAAATATTGCTTTTGCACTAACAGCAAATTGAAGAAGAATATATGCGTTCATAAAGAAAAAATGAGCAAGTTAATGTTTTTATGTAGTAGGAATAGAAGGGAAAAAAACAGAATAAAATGAGTTTTCACAGGGTTATTACAATCACAGTTCCCTTTTATCTGTAACCAAACAGTAATAAATAACTATATTATGCAGACCAGCTGTGAAGGTAATGAATGCAATGCAATGCAACACAATGCAAGATTCTGCAGACTATGTAATTATTTTGAGAAATTAGTATCATCAATTAGCCTCGTTTCACAGCATGCCCTTGGTAAGTTATTCTTTTATACAGTTTCATAAATGAAATCTATCTGAACAATAAATAATATTACTTACACAACCTACTGTGAACAGCATGTTTAAAAAATTAAAAAAAAAAAAAGACCCTTAATTGTAAGAAACTAATAAAAAGAAAAAGAAATGAGGGTGGGCTGCAGAAAGCCCAAGGTATTAATGAAAATAAATTAACCCTCTGCACCTAAATTCTGGCCTCATTTCAAATCTTCTTTGCGTAATGCAGTGGAGTTACTGCAGTGATGGACCAACCCTATCTGGGATATCATATGTACCTTTAGCCAAAAATCTTATAATCACACTGAAATTTCTAGTTCAGGCCCTTGATTTTGTACAAAATAATATTAATTTCTTTCTTTCATCTCCCTACACTTGAAGTTACCAGTTCCATTTCCCTCAGACACAATGCCTTAGATTCAGTGACCTCAGTGTTGCAGAAATAGTGCTCCAGTACAAAAAAGATTGAAATGCTCAGGCCAGAGAAATCAGTACCTCATTCATGTTCAATAGGCTGTGTTTTGTTGTGTATACTTTGAAGAAATATACTACAAAGTTCAAAGGAAATTTGTAAACAAGTACATAGATAAGTAAATAAGCAAACAGAAAATCAGGAAAAACTGTTAATCAGGATTCCATTTGTAAGATACTAACCCAAAGGAAATAGAAATAGAATAAAAAATTATTAAAAGCATAGAGAAATCATCTGAAAGAATCTTAAGTTCTATTTTAATATAAAAATCCTTCTATGTTAGTATAAAGCAACAATCAAAAATTAAAGAGATTGGTGGAAGATGTAGAGCGGTAAATGGTGCTGTACAAACTCATCTTTCTGGTCTTTCTGTATTTTTGTGATACAGCTAGTTTTGATCTCTACAAGTTTAGAGAGAATATTTAAAACATTGAACCTAGAGAAAATCCATTAAAAAATGCATTAAAATCTGATAAGGAGGAAAATCAAAATTTTATTTCAGTAAGAATACAGGCTGTATATTAGTTTGGTTCACAGCTGCACTGTGATATTTGGTACATAATCCAAAAAAGAACAAGAAGAAGAAATAAAATATATTGTAGAGAATAAATTTAACACAGGACGCCAAGGGCACTTTGCATAACATTTCCTACCAACATTAATTAAACTAACGCAAGCTGCAAAACAAAATTTTTATGAAGATGCTATTGTACAGCAAAAAGGATTTTTGGCACATTTGTACCACTAGTTAATACAGATGAAGCAGAAACGTGGGCATTCTCCAAGAATATCAAGTATCAGTTAAAAGCTGAGCTGTAAAACATGAAAAGATTTATGCATAGAGTACTACTGGAACCATACCAAATCCTGCAAGGTCTTAGTTCTGGTACTTGAAGAAGTAGCCCTTGAGTATTTCAGACATAATAAAAATAAGACTACAGACCCACAAGTTCTGCCAAGTGAATTGTAGTATGGTTCTAGAATCAGATAGGAAAAAATGGAGTCTATGGAAATGAACAACAGAGTCATCAAGGTGAAAGACATGTTGGAGACTGTGAATAAGCAACTGCAAGAAAAAAACATAACTGTAAATTACCACTAATCTACGGTGGAATGTAAACTGTCACAGATTATAAGAGCTGTCAATGATAAATCTTCACGTAGAAGCTACATGAACATATGCTGTAGTATTTTCCATGCAGTGCATAATGCAGTGTAATAACAACAGTGAACATTGCAGAAACACATTACACCCCTCTTACAGTATTGATGCTGTAATAGTATTCCTTTAATGGAAGTCAGTTAGACATGGTTCTGGCTATTGGAAGTCAGTCTTGCATTACACATGGCTGTCTTGTGTTACAAGTTAGAGTTCCTTTTTAACCAACAATCAAAATAAATTAAAATTGCTCATATCTTCTTTAAGAGCAGAAGAAAAAATTCCATGGAAAATTAGTTCTATGTAAATTATAGTCACACTACTTAGAAGACTGTCTGGCTTTGAAACTACTTGAAAAACTTTGGTTCCTGTTTCTTTAGCCCTCACCTTTGGGACACAATGCACTCTACTGGTTGGGGTTTTTGAAGGAATAACACCCTCTTGAAGGGAGAAGAATTGTGTCTTTCTGAAATTTTTAAATTTTGCTGTCTTTTCAAAGTCTACTCTTTCAAAGTCTTTCAATTAATCTTTAATCACAAATACACAAATACATGAGATTCCATGGAACTACCAGTGTACTAATTCTCTAATGAGTATTTTAAAATAAATTGTTGAAACTGAATTGGGAGGTAGAGATCAAAATAACAAATCATGTTTAATTTACAGCACTAGAAAAAAATTCTTCCTCAGCATTCTGTCACCTCTTAGAAAGACATAAAATATGCAAGCCAACTATATTCTTTAAACTAGTTTGACCTTTTTCTTTTACCCATCACTACAGGCAATGATTTTGTACACTATTACAATCCACTGAAACTAATAATGTTTGTTTTTCTCATATTAAAATCACCTAGTATCTTAACTACTTCTGGGTCTGGGTGTGTTTCATCTAGAGACTCCTACTTAAAATAGATTTGCCCCCTATGCATGAAGCTTTAAACTCAGAGAATTTAGCAACATGTTATGAACATTGTTTGAATTCATGCACATTAATCAACAAGAACTGTGAAAAGGAGAGTTTGTGAGGTTTTCTGAATTAGTTTCACATTCCAAAATAGATAGAGATCTGTAAGTCTGTAATGTATTTTACTTTCTTGAATGTGCGCAAATAAATAAGAAATGCTAGCTCAGTCCAGCAATTCATCTTTCCTGCTATTTTCCTTTTGACACTGCTTGATGCATAGGACACCACCACAAGAAGAAATTAACGAATTGTAATACCAAGAAAAATTTGGTAAAAATTAGGAATAGTTTTTCATCAGAAACATTTCTTTTTATTCTCAAGAAGTCTTACTCCAACATGATGTACAGTCCCCACATGTATACCAAATGCCACATAAATTTCAAATAGGTCTGAATTTATTATTTTAGTCCAAGAGAAAGTCCTTAGCTCCTCTGTTTCTTCCTGTGATGTAGTACATTTTATCACAAAAAGAAATCCTTCACTATGATTTGAAAGCAAGATCTACTCCTCCATGTGCCTTTAGTTGAAGTATAGTGACAAAGGGAATACAAAGATTTGGTTGTTTGGTTGGGGGTTTTTTTTTAAGGAAAATACAACCATCCATCTGTATTGGGTGGGTGAAGTATATTATTAAAAAGTGTGCTAAAATCCCAGTTTTATAACCTAGAGGGTGCTGGCTTTTCTGAATTACCACCCAGCACCCAGACTTGCAACTCTGTAATAATCTACAGCATCAACTCTGTGTGTAATTGGCTATGTCACACTGGGTTGCTAACCCTGGTTTGCGATAACAGTAGTAGTTATACAACTGATTTGCAGAAATTAAATTACAGCTTTTTCCATAATCTCAGTCTCTTTTTAGTTTGGATGACATTTTCATTTCCTTTAACTTTATGCGTAAAACCTTTGACTGGAAAAAATGTGTCTAGTCTTTTAAACTGGTTCTAACTGAGCTAAGATTATCATTCAGCAAAAGTTACATATGTGCTTAATTTCATCAACTTTGAGTAGTCCCACTGAGGAACTTTGCTCTTAAAATCAGCTTTAAAAGTGTGCACCGTTTTCTAAAATTTCCACAAATCTGCAAGTAAAAGAGTACAAAAAATGTTCTCATGAAATTAAGACAGACATTGGAAGATGCAAGAAATTATTACAGTAATTATTAAAAGCTGTAGTTTATTAGTCTCAAAGGAACTTGCCAAAATTCCACTAACTTCCACTTACCAAATCCTTTTCTCCAAGTTAAGGAAAAGATACAGGATTTTTCTAGAAGTACTAAGATCTTCAAATCCTTACAGAGAAATTTTGATTTCTTTTTTCCTTGCTTGAGGGATCATGGGTTCTCTTGTTTTGTAAACAATAAAATGATTTTTCACCAGGTCCAGTGTGAGAACTCATACACTGATGAAGAGGTGCCACTCCACTTGAACATCACTCTGGTAAACCCCAAAAGACCTGAAAAACTGCTCTTTTCCTGAGTGCTCAACAAACCCTGAAAATCCCTACTCACGGGCCTGAATCTGGCTGATTATTACCTTTGCTATTCATTCAGTTATTTATTAGTGAAGTCATTCTGGGAGCAGGGAAAGAGTGAGAAGGGATGCCATGCAAACGCTCAGTGAATGAGGGCAAAGGCAGTTGTCTGGTATTTCCTCCACGCAGCAAAGCACAGAAGGACACAAGGCTCGAGAAAATCGCCCACTGCCTGAAGAGTTACTGCATCCACACAGCCCCCGAGAATGGGGCGGGGGTGGCTGGCTTCCTCTTGCGGGCAAATGACCGGCCGTAAGAGTGCGTTTTTAAGGGGTGATGTCAGAGAAATTAAACTTGAGCAGTCAAACACACCCCCTACCTCAACGACGTGTTCCTCCTGTTGATAAAGGCGACAGAGGTGGCCTGTAGCACACCCAGCTCACTCCTGCCCTACTGGGACAGGGGCTGGCCAGCGAGAGACAATTATTAATTATGAACGGGGAGATGTCCCTTTAAGGTCTGCTGTGCTCTCGGAGAGCCGCAGCCGGAGTGTTTAGTGGGGGAGAGCTGGCTTTATTTGTACATACTAACGCTGGGGAGGTTTCCAGAGCTCAGAGGTCTTTGGCGGGGCGGGTGAGGGGAAAATTGTGTGCGGGAGGAGGAAGCTAAATTCTTCTTGATGCGAAGAAGCAACGTAAAGACTGAATAACAAACAGGAAATGCCTAACTTGGCGGCGAGGCGGACGGGCGGCGCAGAGCGCTGAGCTCCACCGGCAGCGCAGCTCACACGGGCGCTCCGGCGGCAGGACCGCTCCCGCCACCCCTGCCCTCGCCCGGGCTCCCGGCCCCCGGCTCGCAGGAGCCCAGGCATGGCTGCCTCCTACTGGATGCTGACAGGTGAGGAAAGCCCTCTTTCTGCATTGCTTTGAAGACTCAGGTCCCTAAAGCAGCCCTGCTCCCAGCGGGCAACGGGTGAAGCTAGTAGGGACTGGCACCCCCCAGGGTCGGCGTCCCCCTTCCCGATCCCTGCCACGGGAGTGCCCTTCCCGGAGCTGCCCTCCAGTTGCAGGCCGTGAGGGACCTCCTCGGGTTGCTTCTCTCTGGAAGCTTTTATACCTAAACCAATTTTAGGATCTGGGGATAAGAGGAGGTCACTAGATGAGGATGAATGGTTGAGAAGACATACTACAATTGAATCTGGCTTGGAAAAAACAAGTTTGTTTGGTTTTGTTGGTTTGGTTTTGGTCTTGTGTGGGTTTTGTTGGTTTTTTTTTAAATTAGGATAGCTTTTTTGTCTGCCTCTGTTTGTCTTTCAGACTTCTGAGTAGTAAAAACGGGAAGTGAGGAAGCAGTTAACTGCACTCAACTCACTTCAGAAAGATGAGTTCATCCGGAGTTGGAATATGTAATATTTCCTTTTAGGGGTTCATTGATTGTTAGGGACTTGCTTGCATTTTTTTAGAAAAAAGAATACAGCAAGTAACAATCTCCCCATCTAGTCAGTCTGTAGTAACATTTTGGATCTGAAAACAGGGGAATCCAAGAAGTGGGAAAGAAACTAAGGCAATGCTGGTATTCATGTGCTTGCAAACTTGGACATTGAACTCCCCAGCAGCTCTTGCGCAGGCAAGTAGCACACTGAACCTGAAGCAGTACAGGGGAAGAAATAAATTTCATAAGAATCGTCCAAATGTAGGCAGCAGCAAGTGGGGAAAAGGCAAAAGTAGTTTTCCCCTCTTCCCTCTATGCTTATTGTGCAAGAACGAGCAGATACAGGAAAATGTGAAAATCTTAATGTAGTATTTTGACGTGCCGTGTTTAGTCATTGTTCATAACTGTCCTTATGATTATTACACAGTGATATACTCCAAAACATGTTTTTGTTTGTGTTCCTTCAAAGAAGGACACTTTGTAAAGCAGCAACAATAGTGTGCCACAACTTCCCTTCAGAGTTGCCACTGGTACTGCTGACAGATAATTCACCAGTAATGACAAAAAGGTTTACCATCAGATAGGGAAACATTTCAAGAGTAAGTCTCCTCCAGATTTGTCAGGTGATTACTTTTTTGGTGGTGGGAAGGTTTCTTTTTTAAAATGTTGGTGTAATATAGCATACATGTAGAAATAAGAGGAAGCATTACAGATACCAGGAATGGGATTCAAATTTTCTCAGATAAATTAGAGAAGTAGTCCTACAGAAATACGTCAAAATGTCATAAAAATATGGACAAGTTTTCTTCATAAGGAGAACTACAGTGGAATTAAAAATTAATTAAAAATAAATCTAGAATATAGGAGGTACATAGAAATGTATGTACATTTGTGTATTTATATAGATTCTTATTCTCTTTTAACTCAGCTTGGTTTTGATGAGACCTCTGAGAATCTTGAGCATAGGAAGTCTGAAATGCAAACAGACAGAAGTGCACAGAGAAGTGACAAGCCTGAGAAGGGATAAGGAAAATGATCTATGACAAAAGACTGAATGAGTCTTGTTAGGCTTGTTTATCTAGTAGCAAGAAAACCAAGTGTAAAGTGTTGAACATTTCCAATATATATTTTTATCAAAGTATTAATGCTGAGGATATTCCAGATGTCAATATTTCTTTGTTTTGTTAGAGCACTCAGTCATGTCTTTCCATATTACATGTGTTGGTTTCCAAAGATATTGATGAATACTTGGTTCTCTATGTCAAACAAGGGAAAAAGAAAATCAGTGTAACTGACTATCCAAAATCTTAGGGAATATTCAGAAAAAATGCCTTACTCTTCAGGTAACGAGTTGCTAGGACAGGCTTCCAAAAAGCCCCACCCCTGCATAATCCCCTTCACTGGGACTTCTGATGAAGTTGGATGAACAGCTGTAAGGGATGGCTGAGTTTATTTCATCTGGCCTCTGTGTAAGTGGTATGACTAGGTATCTGCTGAATTTTTATCCAGCCCTATATTTCAATAGATAAAGAAGAAACAAGTCAGCCTGAAGGGTTCCATTACTTTTTAATTCTTCTTCACTTACATCGTAAATGTAAAGCGTGTTCCCTCCTGGGTTCCTCTATTGACGATGGCTGTACTCATCTTTAAAACAGAAAATATAAATAGATAAAGACAGAACTGTATGCAGAAAATGAAGCAGTCTCTGTTCAGGGTCTGCACAGGCAAGACAGCCACAGGATAAAGGCAAAGCATGAAAAAAGACATTTTCCTCAGTTTCCCTCTCCATCTTTCTCTTTTATCTTCCTTTCCTCTTGCAACAATAACGTCCAACATTTCTCAGCAAACTTCTCTCTATATTTGAGATTCTTTTCCACTAGTTTTTCTTATCCCGGATGCGAGTGCATTTGCATGAATTCTAGCTAAAGTGGCTATAATATGGAAGAGAGGGGGTTTCCCAAGAACATGACCTCTCCTTGTCTAAAATTTGTACATAACCCATCTTCATAAAATAGTTGATCAAGAATTGAAGACGTAGGGCAGTATGTCTCAAACATTTTCTAGTAACAACCTTAGATAACCAGCATGGCTCCGAAATCCCTATGAATATATGCTATCACCATTTTCATGTCATTTTGCACTCTACTTAAACAGGTCAAAAAATTGATGCCAAATTGCTGCAATTATTAGTACCTATAAAACTGATTTTAAAAAGTGCTTTTGTGCAAGAACTGTTAGGTTCTACACAGTCTCAACCTCTTACGAAGACAGGAACAGGCTATGCAACTTTGAAGTTTTGTATTCAGACTGTATGTAGAGTTAAAAGTACCCACTTGTTTTGGCTCAAACATGATCAAATCCATCTCTCTCCCTGATGTTAGGAAAATTAGTGTGAAATTAGAAACCTACAGTTATATGGTTGTTAAATTTTAGATGTTTTTCTTCTACTTTTCATTCTTTGACCTATTCAAACAAATAGTGGTACCCACTACGTACCTTTTACCAGAGTAGGCAGAGCATCATCATTAGTAAATGTTTTCCTTTGTAAGTTGACAGTGGTCTTGCTGATGGTGGATACATCATTGAATTTTACAGTTGCCACTAAATAGTTGTGGATCACTGTTCGTAACTGTGTAAATCTTATCACTTCTTGTTTGAGAAAAGGCCATTTCAAAATGTCTCTTTCTACCGCAGTCAATTCTATATTTTGATTGGCAAGTTTGTTTCTAAGTTGTTTCTTCTTTGGTGGGTGGTGTGTCTGTGTGTGCATGTTGCTGTGGGGGTTTTTTAATACAGCAAGTCACCTGATCTCCTGAACTGAACCTTTATTTTCTACTGGATGGTACCGGATGCCAGCCTGCAACCTTTAACTAAAATATATTGCATCTTCAAGGATGTGAGACTGCTTGTAAAAATTTGACTCAAACGAATAAGCACAGAAAAGTTTGTTAATACACAGCAGTAAAAGAATAAAAAAGTATAATACATATTAACATTTAAGTTAAATATGCACCACAACTAGTTATTTTTGAGAGAATAGCACAAGGTCAACCCCCGTGATTTTATAGTTGCAAAGAACATCAAGAAGAAAATTTGCCATAAATTCACCATGCAGCATTTACACAGATAAGTGAAAGGAACTCCTAAAGAAAAGCTGAATGCAGAGGCTCTCTGCCTCTGTTCTTGCATTATAACATTAATGCAAAATTATTAGTATGTACAAGCTCAAATTAAACAAGCAGTTATTTACACATGTGCTTATGTTGTATTCCCTTGGGTGGTCCTGTTTCATTCTGTGAAACTATCCATGTTAACAGAGTTAAACAAGTACTCACAGGAAGAGAGTCTGAGGTCTGATAAATAAATCCTATTATGTAATATCTGATAAAGTTGTTTTTACACCAGTATCAAGCTTAGGAAGAAGGAAGACACATTACTGGGCCAGATCTGAGTTCACTGTCCTGTCACAGCCAAGTAGAGCTAGATACTTCAGAGAAATGTATAGGTACACCATAATGGGAGATATGGGATTATTTTTGCTCACAGTAGCCTTGCATCTCATTAAAATCTTGACTCCAAAGCCTTTCTAAGTCAGCAAATTCCATAATCCACAGTGGGTTGGTTTTTTATTAAAAAAAAAAAAAAGAAAAAGAAAAAGCTAATAGAAACCAGAAACTTCCTTCCTTGTAGCCACTTTCTCATGAGGATGGATGTCCTCATGCTTTTCTGTTATCAGACTGAGTGTGTAGTCATTCCAAACTTAATGTATTTGTTCCCATTGCCCTAACACACTTACCATGGCACATTAGTGTGCCCACTTTCTCAAACTTTATTTATCATTTATTTCTCATGCAAGCACTTTTTTCTATTCTCCATTCTTTTCCTTATTCTAAATTTGCAACATTCATTCTGAAATGTAGTTTTTAGTACCATATGCTATTTCAAAAATAAGCTACAGAACTTAGAATCATAGAATCACAGATTTTTAAGGGATTGGAATGGATATTAAAGATCATCTAGTCCAAGTTACCCTGCCACAGGCCGGGACACTTTCCCACTAGACCAGGTTGCTCAAGGCCCTAGACAACCAGTGCCAGGGTTGGAGCATCCACAACCTCCCTGGGCAACCTGTTCCAGTGTCCAATCACCCTCAAAGTGAAAAATTTCTTCCTATTACATAGGAAATTATCTTAAATTTCCCCTCTTTCAGTTCGTACCCATTACTCCTCATCCTGTCACTACAGTTCCTGATGAAGAGTCCCTCTCCAGCTTCCCTGTAGTCCTCTTCAGACATTGAAGGGTTGCTATGAGGCCTTCACATAACCTTCTCTTCTCCAACATTCCTCTCTTCTTCTGTAATAATACCATGTTTTCTTATTTCTGGCTTGTTCAATTTGTCTAGGCTGCAAACTGAGGTGTGTAGAGATCATTCAGGACCGTTTTCTTTGCAAATATCATTGAACTAATGTGTATTTTTACAAGGCATGTTACTTCTATATGTGAACATCAAACTTCATTTGAAACATATCTGCCTCTCAAGACTCTCAGAACTGGAAGGAAGCTGGTCAAGGTTCAGTACTGGCTGAAGAGTAACTTGCAAATTAAACCAAAACCTTTTAAACAGGAATTCAGTTTAAGAGCAGCGTCCAAGAAACAGTTCAGGTTCTGATGTTGCCTGGTTTTCATTTCCATCAGTGACGGCCGTCTCGCTCCGCCTCAGTCAGGCGGCAGCAGCTGCTGGGGAGTGGCACTGCGGTCCCCTGGCTCCGAGGCACTCGCCGAACCAGTGGACTCGCCTCTTTCGCCATGTGTACCTATAACTTTCCACAGCTGCTTGGCTTTGGCGGCTTGTTTGGGGTTTTTCTTCTCTCCTGTTTTGAAACGTGAGCGACTGTGTCAGGAACCTTTAGGAGTCTGGACCGCCTCTATAAAGCTCTGGAGGGGAAGGAAGAGCGCGGGTGCGACCTCGTCACGGCGAGGGAGTAGTCGACTTTCAGTGCTCGCAGCACTGGCCAGCAGCGCGGCTGCTTCCCAGTCCCCCCGCCCTCACCCCCGTGGAATTTTTCCTTCCGCAGGATGTAGACTCGTGAAGTGCCGGCAGTTTACCGGCGCAGAGCGCGCGTCTCTGGCGCCAATCCCGCGCCCGGCGCCTAACGCATGCGCAGGGCCGGCGGTGACAGGGCTAGGCGCAGCGCGGCGCGCTCCGGCGGCGCCTTAAGAGGGAGCGGGGTCTGTACGCGTGCGCCGTGCGGGCGGCTGCGGGCGTCGCGCGTGCGCGTTGGGGGCGGCGGCGGCGAGTGCGCGCAGGAGCCGCGGCGAGTGCGCGCAGGACCCGTGGGTGCTCTAGGTAGGCCGCTCGGGTGTCCATCCGTCCGTCCGTCCGGTCGTGCGCGCGTCCCGCCGGCTCCAGACCTCAGGGCTCTCTTCCGGGGCAGGCCTGCTACCCCCTGCCGCCGCGACACAGGGTAAGCTGGGGAGCGGCGCGTGGAACCGCCGGGATGAAGCTGGTGAGAAAGGACCTGGAGAAGGATAATGCGGGGCAGGTGACGCTGATCCCCGAGGAGCCTGAGGACATGTGGCACACCTACAACCTGCTGCAGGTGGGTGACAGCCTGCGCGCCTCCACCATCCGCAAGGTGCAGACCGAGTCGGCCACGGGTAGCGTGGGCAGCAACCGCATCCGCACCACCCTCACTCTCTGTGTGGAGACCATCGACTTCGACTCGCAGGCCTGCCAGCTGCGAGTCAAGGGCACGAACATCCAGGAGAACGAGTATGTGAAGATGGGCGCCTATCACACCATCGAGCTGGAGCCCAACCGGCAGTTCACCCTGGCAAAGAAGCAGTGGGACAGCGTGGTGCTGGAGCGCATCGAGCAGGCCTGCGACCCGGCCTGGAGCGCAGATGTGGCGGCCGTGGTCATGCAGGAAGGGTTGGCTCACGTCTGCCTGGTCACCCCGAGCATGACGCTCACCCGTGCCAAAGTGGAGGTGAACATCCCCCGCAAGCGGAAAGGGAACTGCAGTCAGCACGACAGGGCCCTGGAGAGGTTTTATGAGCAGGTGGTGCAAGCCATCCAAAGGCATATCAACTTTGAGGTGGTGAAGTGTGTACTGGTGGCTAGCCCAGGCTTCGTGCGGGAGCAGTTTTGTGACTACATGTTCCAGCAGGCAGTCAAGACTGACAACAAGCTTCTGCTGGAGAACAGGTCCAAATTCCTACAGGTAAGGAGCTAAGCAGTCTCCAGTGTGGGTAAAAAGAGGCTTGGCAGTTGTCTCTGTTAATAAAAGTTAGTAGTTACATAGGAAATAAGTTATTAAAAAATAAACTTCTGACTTAGGATCATGAGGAAGTTATTCTCATGCCTCCCAAACTATAAGATAGTTATACATGGTGCAAGGATGGTTACCTCCTAGGATACCTTAACGTGGAGTATAGAAAGAATTAAGTATTTTAGACTCCCGATAAAGGCATATTTAATCTTCAATTAAGTGTGAAGTGCCATCTGGAAAATACTTTTTAACTGCAGTTTTACTCTGTCATAGCATGCATGTTTAATAACAACTTTCTGAAGTTTTTTTTTTTTTTAGTATCTGGATATAGTATAGGATAATTAATTTTAGGGTTAGTTTTTTTACTACAAAGTTAAAGGTTGGGCCTTTTTTCCTGTTTCTTAGTCATCTCATTGATTGAGTGGGTGAGGAGTTTAGCTCTTTACTGAAATAGGCATATTCAAAGCCTAAAATAAGTTTTCATAAGGGTGCTTACGTAATTTTTAGGTTGGAGTAGGCCTGTAACCTATGCTTGCAGAAGGCTAGGATCAGGGTACATGACGCGCATCCCAATGCTTGATGGTCCCAGTGTTTAGGAGACTCAGTTCACCAAGAAGCCTCCTTTTGCATTTGTAGCAGTGATAATAGTGAGAAGTTTTAATGTACTCTCAGCTTTGCAAGATAATAGCTATGCAGCTGTGCAAGACTTGATGCCTGCAGTCTTACGAGACCTTCCTTTTCTTGAATGCTTTAAAAGTGAGAGGTTCAGATCTTAATTTCTTAGTAGTTTCAAGTAGCCTTACGTTGGGGACTGTCAACAGCAGCTTTGAATAAAGAGAAACAGTTTTCTTGCACTTCTTGAAATGCTGTTTAAGGGATTTGGTATAGGCTTTGGGTTTCAGGAGACATCCTTTAAGGAGATGAGAATCATGTCTGTTTTAAAGAGAGAACTTCCCCAGATAATTATCAAGACAAATATTATGTATAGTAGAAGATGTTTGTGATTGGCTAATCAAGCAAATGGTCCTTTTTCTTTAAAAACACCAAACCTTTGACTTTGTTTTCGCTCTAGGTCCACTCTTCCTCAGGACATAAATACGCACTGAAGGAAGCGCTCTGCGACCCAGCTGTAACTAGCCGTCTTTCTGACACTAAGGCAGCTGGTGAGGTCAAAGCCTTAGATGACTTCTATAAAATGCTGCAGCACGAGCCTGACCGGGCTTTTTATGGTCTGAAACATGTGGAGAAGGCCAATGAAGCCATGGCTATTGATACCCTGCTGATTAGTGATGAGCTATTTCGACACCAGGATGTGGCTACACGTGCCCGATATGTTAAATTGGTAGATAGCGTACGGGAGAACATGGGCACAGTACGCATTTTCTCCAGCCTTCATGTGTCTGGAGAGCAGCTTGGCCAGCTGACCGGGGTGGCAGCCATCCTGCGCTTTCCTGTGGCTGAGCTCTCTGACCAGGAAGATGAATCTAGCTCTGAAGAGGATTGATAAAAGTGACTTCATTCCAGAGTTCCTTTTCCATGTCATGTTGAAATGCCATTAAAGGCTCTCCCATCCAAATACTGTGTGCAGAGGAACCATGACGTGCAATTATAGGTTTTTGATAGTATACATATACATACATATATACATATATATATATAGCTCTGCTCAGCACACTACTTGATATTTATTCCATGGTAATAATTATTGGTATTCTGTGCTGGAGCTGGAGCTAACTGTTTTTGCAGGTTACATCCTGGACAGCCAGCAGTACAGGTGACTAATTTGGCTCCCCAAAGCTGCTTAGTCTGCTTGTTAAGGCAGTGATGTTTTGAGTCTAAGCACTTAAATGTTTCTGTGAAACACCTGAAGCAGTCTTTCAGAAACCAGACCCTTTAAGTTAACCGTCTCTTCCCTAACATAATAGTAGATGCAAGACAAATGGTGAATCTCAGTGCACCCATTTCAATTATCTTTTTGAGTGCTGTTACCTTGGGAGATTGTCCTGAAGGTTTATGAGGTGTCATTTACTGTATTCTGCTAAATTGGCTTAATTTAGAACCCAGTTCTGAGAAAGTATATGAAAAGGCTTAGAAAATCAGGACTCTAGTTTCCACGAGGAGTCTTTTGACAGCAAGTAGTTTCGGTAAATTCTCATTAAAAACATATATAAGCTGTGATACAGAAATAAAGATTACAAAGTTATAAATCAAAATTCAGCTTAAAATAGTGACAACTGTAAAAGTCAAAATTGCATTTTCAGTTCTTTGCTCAAAAGTTTTGAGAGTCACAAAACTTGTTTCTTCACTGGGCAGTAAATCTTAGGCTAAGGAAGCAGAAACTGCTTTCAGATTCAGATATAACCTGTGAGTGTGTCATTTCAAACCAATGTTTGATGGTGTGGCTTGTGTGTGTAAATGGGCATTCCTATTTTCAATATGGTGGAAGGGGGAGAACAGAAACCATGGAAGACTTCTGTAATATGAAAAGTGACATAACAGTAGAAGATTAAAAAATAAAACCACTAAAACTCCTAACCTGGGTAAAATAGTTTTACGAAAATGATTTTTAAGGGTAGTCCCCTATGTTGATGGGTGCCAGTGCTGTCTATTGGTAGCTGAAACATCAGGCTAAACTTCTTGAGAGAGAAGTACTGTTGAGCTAAAAGCCATTTCCCCTTTTCAACATCATCCACACGGTGTAAGGAATTCTTGAACAGAACTTAGTTTAGAGCTGTAACATTTTGATTCTTTCACTGGAGGCAAGCAAGCCAATTGAGACAGTTGTTTGTAGTCACCCTGCACACATAAATTATGTTATATGAGCTTTACTTTTTTGTCTTGTATGGTGTTGGATAACACAAGTCATAGAATGCTCAGGTAGGCTTTCTTCAGCAGTTAAGGCTGCTTAAATTTTTTCTTTAAAAAATTTGCCTAAGCTGATTATGCACTTTTACAGCTAGGAAATACCCTGACTCCTGCTATATCCAGTTAAATGTCAAGGAACATATGTAACAGAAGAAACTGACCAGTAAATATTAATTATATGTAGCAAATTATGGCCTTAAATAAACTCATGTCTAAATAAAAGTCATTAATTTCTTCAAGCTGTTATAGCATAAAAAGGTGTATTAGTGTATTCCATTTTTCTGAGTAATGCCAGTTTGTTGTAATTGTACACAAATGATCCTTACATTCAAATTTGTAGTACACCAGAAAGTCTTAGTTTATTTCTCAGCAAGCTCTCTGAGAGACAAATTGAACTATTCTTTGGTTGTGGGATGGATTGCTATTTTATCAGACCAGATTCATTCCAATTATTCCATTTTAAGCCAGAAGTTATGAAGAGTTTTTGCTGTGTACTGCAAGATTACAATGGCAGTTTTGTGTTTTGTGCCTATGGTTATCACTGAGGAAAAGAAGTGGCTGTTTTGTTGCATATTTGTTTTAAGGTATAACAGAAAAGATCTGGTAAAAAAATGTGAAAATAATTATTCTTTGAATTATTTACACTTAGAATTAAAATTCTGCAGTGACTTTATGGTTTGTGTATTTTTATTTTTTTTAGCTATTGCTATCATATCATTTAAGTCTCTGAAAGAAATATACATGGAGTTGCCCAAAGTATGGAAGGGTGGGATTTTTTTTTTTTTTTTTTTTTTTTTTTTTTTTTTTTNTTTTTTTTTTTTTTTTTTGGGTAAGCATTTTTGTAGTAAAATAAATATACAATCACTATGTATACAAATGCATCCTGTTTCAGTAAACATCTTAAGGGCTTGGTATTGAAAGTGGGCTGTGTTCAGTAGTTGCAGATGCTTGACCTGGTCAAGTGCCAGGGTTGCTAGTATCTTCCACATTTCAAGGAATTTTGATTAGTTGAAAAGTCCATATTGACAAAGTTGCTTGCTCAATGCAGACCTTAGTTCGTGTGTGTAGATAACACTTGCACAGGAGATGAATGCTATCAGCAGATCAAAGGAGTAAGTCCTAGAGGCATGGGAAAATATTTTTTGTATCTGTTGTTTAGAACTAAATATACATGAACTAAAATAAGTATTTAAGGATTTTGAAGTGTCTCAGTTTTGTTTCTGATTACATTCTGACATAATTCTGTGAATTATTAGTACGGTTTAGCTTCCAGTTTTTTAGTTTTCAAAATAAATGAAGACACACTGTAGGCCTGCATAAAGCTTGTCACATTTGGTAGGAAGAAAACTTTAAAAAGTATCGTGAAATCAGATTCATCCTGAACCCTCCTCTGCTGTACCATGATTCAAATAAATTTATTCATTTAGGCCATTAAGCCTCTCTTGCAAACTGATACTTTGGGGCAGGACCATTTGTTAGTCCTGTCGCCTTTGATATTTAAATCCACTTATCATTATACACAGTTTTTTGTGGTTGTGTACTGATGAAAGTTTGGTGCACAATATGAGGTCACCACCAGATACAGACCAAAATAATCCTACTAGTTATAAGACAAAATAAGAGATAAATCTTCCAGTAAAATTGTAAAGCACTTAGCAGTATTTGACTAGGGAACTCATCATCTTCCTCCTGTCTTCACCCTTGCGTAAGTAAAATGCTAGTAATAAATGGATCTTTGAACCACTCCCTGACCACCAGTGTAACAAGAGCCCATCATTGTTCAGTTTAATTCATGATAGGACTAGGCATGATGTTTTTAAAGTCATGTAAGTGTCTGAAGTACTTTTAATTTCCTACAGTTCTCTAGGTTAAATAGTCCTGAATATTAAAACTAACCCTTTGAAAATATCTTAGTATAACTGCTGAACTGCTGACCTTCATTTGCCTTTTTCAGTGAAGATGTGTTGTAGCTCTGTTCTCATTTGACTGATTTATCTCTTGAACCTCTCAGAATTGTTTCTGGCAGCTACATTATCCATCCAGAGAAGTGTATTCATATGCATGTGTCTCTCTTAGATAATCCAGTCCATTCACTTTTCTCTGAGATTTTCATAGCTTTTTAAAGAAATATTTTTATCTTTATATTTTTAAAGAAACTAGCCTGTTTCATAAAGGAATTGACATCTAGTTTTGCAGGAAAAAAACCCATATTCTAAGAATGTGTTATTGTCTGAAGCCACATTTCTACACTGTATGGTCTGTGGCTTCTATAAAAGATCTAAAAGCAATTTTTAATATGTGGAACAGCAATTAGAAGGTCTGTAATTAGGAATCCTTGTTTATAGCCTAAAATTCAACTTCCACAAGGGACAAAATAACAAAAAAATGAAGGAAATGACTTCAGAAAACTACTTACGTATGTACCTTTAGATACAGCAGAACTTCAGACTTGATTTTTTTCTTGCTCCCTGATACACCAGTTGCTTTTATCAGTTCCCCCTCAACCCCTTTTTAAATTTAAGATAAAATATTTATTTTAGAATGAAGTTTCTAAATGTAGAACTAGGTTCAACTGAGTTGGTTTAGGTGGATAACTATTTTTTTAAAAAAAGTTTCTTCAAGCTTTGCTACTGTGGGAAACGATACAGTCCTGGGAGTCATTCCCTCTCATTTCTTGTTCAGTATACTCCTGCAACTTGTTACAAAGTGAATGATAACAGTTTTGATTCTGTTACTACTGAAGATTTCTTAGTTCTGATTTGATTTATCAGATGGTGGGAAGAGAACAATGACAGGGCATTGCAGTAGATTATTTTCCAGTATCTGTGTTTCTCCTGTAACAGCCACAACTTGCTTTTAGGGACTTTTATTCAGATTTTGTATGGGAAAATAGTATTTTGAAAATTCATTATTCTGCAAATTTAGGGTTAAGAAAATGCCTAACCACTTGGATCTTATGTCGTTATTATGATTCTTAATTCAGGCTCCAACATGAGTCGAGCCTGGACTTTTTCAGCAGTGGAAAGAGTAAACATAGGCTGTGAAGCTTCTTGTGTGACAGTTGCCCGAAGACTTGCTGAATAAGTGTAGTGTTTAGTCCTGCCACATTTTTTATGCTTGAGTCAAGGAGGGCATTGACTTGGATTTGAGAATAGCTGCTTGCATGATAAAGAATATGAAGGAAAGAAACGTTTTCAGTCTAACAGCTAAACTGTGTGTCCTCTCTGAACTTCTGAACTTGACTTTTAGAAATGCTCTATAGATTTGCTGTGAAAAAATTATCTCCTAAGGTGTCCTAGCCTAAAATAAAGTGTGAGGAAAAGGTCTCTGAAATCACAGTTGTTTATTCAGTTGTCTGAAGTTATTTCTTCCTTTTGTCCCACTTGAGGGCTGGCTAAGAAACAGAATGGGAACTGGTATCAGAGCAGCCCTTTCTTCCAAGTCAGTCACTTCTGGGAAATGCAACACGAAGCAGCAACTTTCAAGCCCTGCCAGCTCATGTCAGTTTTTGCTATATCAGTCTTTAATTTATTGCCCTCTTTTTGGGTTACATTCACAGCTAATGTAATTGCTGTCATGCTGCTCTGATAATTACTTAGAAGTCAAATTAGAGCTGATCATCATTCCTCTGGCAAAATAGCTGTTCCATTGAGAATGTTAATTAGTTGAAATCAGCCCTCCTTTTTAGGAATGTGCATTCCAATCATGATGGGAAGTGTTTTCTCTGGTCCAAAATGGAATTTCTAGTCAAAGCCAAGCCTGGAATAGCAAAAGAAGAGTCTAGGGGTTTAAGGAGTATATGGAACAGAAGATACAAAGCTTAAGACCATTTTCACTTTTGTAGTTAACACCAGGCTAAAGGTGCTCTCTTTTCTGTCCGTGTCTTTGGTAAGTACAACTCCACATTGAGCAAATAAATATTTTTATATTTTGTCTGAGATATGTGAATCACAACTGGCTCAGGCATAGTATCTCTTGGGATGAGGGAGGCTGTTTTCAGGCTTCTTATCTGAACGTGGCAGGAAAAAAATTGAAAGCTGGGATTGTTCCTACTAATACACATCAGCTGTAGTCTTCACATTTCAGAAAACAGCCCTGAACAGAGTTCATGTTTCAAAAAGATTTTGAATCTGATGGCTACCAGCAAATCTGCTTTTGAAGACATGCAGTTTCTTTCCCATGCAACCTTTTTCTTTGATTAGAAGAAGTACTTTGAGTGCATTTTTTACTGAGAGGGTTTGTATGCAGAGACATGTGTGTATGTGTGTGTGTGTAGTAAGAAGAAAAGCTAACTTGACTCTTAGCTTGCAGTTCCTTTGGTAGTGGAAGGAATGGCTCAGGATGCAGGGTTGATAGTTATCTTCAAGACTCAAAGATTTGTTTACAGTAGGAGGAACTTGGTAGCAAGTGATAAATTCAAGAGGTCTGACAGTTGCTGAATGCTCAGGGATGTTACTTGCAGTGGTTTCTGAAGCTGTGAAAGCTACAGAAGGTTTTGCTGAAGAAAGTTGCCTTTTCTTTGACCTGCAGTGTTCAGTCTGGTGACTTCAATTGGTTTAGATAGGTAGTTTAGGTGTGTGAGAATTCATTGCATTTGTTCATCTTGCCCAAACAGTTGCCATAAAACCACTTCCACCACCTTACCAATTTGGTAAAGAGAACTGGTATATCCCATATAATTTATTCCTCTCCTGAGTAGGAATTGCTGTTCTGAGATAGGGTGTCTAAGAGAAGTGTCTATTCTGAAATAGACTGCAGAAATGGTGCGGGGTGAAAATCAGCTGTCTGCCAGGACAGTCAAAGTCTCCTAGGGCAGTGGCTGCCCTTGCTGCAACACTGTGTGTAAGAGCTACTGGGACAGCAGTAGCGAGAGGCACAAAAAGAGCAGCTGTTTCATGAGGGAGTTTTTCCAAGTTCCGGAGCTGTGAGGAAAGATGAAAAACTATGGTTCAATGGAAAACATGAGATGCTGTTTTGGGTATGCAACTTCTTCCCCAAAGAGAGACGTGGTGAATGTTTGAACTATCTGTACTCAGTTCTAACCACTCATGCTCAAATGAGGGTAAGATGCCAGCTGATGTGATTAAGTTTTTTCTGTATGTTTGAGGGAGAGGAGTCTTGAGCCTGAGCCTTGAGACACTGAGACCTTGCTAATCCTGTCACTATGGAGTAGCTAATTTCTGACAAGCCTGCTACACAAGTGCCACGTGTGGACTCATTGCTGTATCTGAGGCTTGTGAAAGGCTGTCTTTGTTTTCCTTTCATACCTGTCTGAAAGCCTTCTTTTTCAAACCTTCTTTTTCAAACATACTGCTTTGTGAAACAAATACCTCACTGTACTGTGTTGGCAATCTGTGTGCTAAGTAAAGGAAAAATTCCTAGCCAGACGTTAAAAAAAACCCCAGACCAACAGCAGCTGATTGAAATAAACCTTCCCAAGTTTTTGAGCGGGTACCTAGTGAGAAGAAAAAGAGAAAAATAAAACAATATGTAACAAGGTTTGTTGGTGTTTTAAAACAGTTTTTCAGGTGATTTCAACTAAAGCATCATTTTAAAACATAGACTAGTAAGTCAAATCAGTCAAATGACACATTTTTAGACCTTTTCTCTGGAAAGCCCCAGAAATCAGTTATTAAAACTCTGTTAATACACAATCAAGCATTGTGATCTTGGTAAACAACTGATTTATAATTGCCTAAGCTGTTGCAAGCTGTCTGCATTTGTTTTATCCAAGTGTAGGTTTGCATGGTCCCGTGTATTGTTGTTAAGGGACAAAGTGTTTTGTTGTAAGACAAAGTTAAGTGTTCAGAAAAAACAAAATTCATGTTGACAATTAATGCTGACAACTGTGAGTCCAACCTTTCCTAATTTTAAAGACTTGTCTAAATAGGTTCTACAAATTTATAATAGTCTTTTTTTTTCTTTTTTTGGAAAGAGTGTGGAAATAGTCACTGAAAAAATGCTTAAGGCTTTAGGCGGTAGTGATTTGAAATTGAGCTTTTCAATTTTATTTCTATAACACCTTTAAACTACTTTGTTCCCTGGTTTAAGCACTTTCATTTTGACAGAAGAACTGGCAAACAGTAAATGTATGTTAGAGAGCAGAAAGTTCCTTCTACTGAAGAAATGATAAATTGGAACAGCCTTCCAGTCAGAAAAAATCAGAGCAAAAGGTCACTTTTATATGGAATTTGTTTACCCTGAAGAATATGATGTAGTTGCCAGCAACAGATAGGAATCAATTCAGCAGTCCTGTACCCCATGCTTGGAACAGAAGCAGAACACTTGCTATTTTTATTTTAGCAGAGCATTGTGTTGCCCTGTTTATATCTCTTCATTTCTTAGCACATGTGTTCGCATTATATCTTGACAATCACACCAGATTGTACAACAACACTGACCTCAGAGATAATAATGCAAAAATGCTTAGATTAGGTTTAATAAGGGTTTAATGAGTACTTTTCATCTCTGCCAGTTAGATGTCCTCCAGGAGCTTGAAAGGTTATTAAAAAATAATCTTTGAGTGTTTTGTTTGTAAACAGGTGTCAGACTGAAGTAATTGATCATTAAATGTATTTCCTTTAGAAAGCATGTTTTCTCCAGTAATTCTGAAGTGAGCTGCTGTGAGTTGGTCCTCTGTATTTATCGACGCAGCTTGGAAAAGTACAAGGGCAACTGTGGTATCCGAAGAATTGTAGACCAAAGAAGAAGAAAAAGAGCTCAGCATTAGAACTGCTGTGCTGCCTCATAGCTGGGCAGGAAGGAAATGTTGGACATGAGCTGCCAGTCTCTGCTGCTGAAACTGTAGTTGAGATGCTACTTTCATAAGACTGATGTTAAATCTGTGGTAAGCTAGGACATATTTGCACGAGAAATGTTGTGGGATATAAGGTGATGGCACAAGGTTCATTTGTGCCTTTTTAGAAGGTCCTTTTTTTAACACTTCCTGTTCACTTTAGAAGACTTACTCATTCTTAAATGACCCCTAAACTGACCTTAGTTTTGCAAACTTCAGTTTAGCTTGGACAGTTTCCTCACTTCCATGGCACTTTTGTGAGGGTGATGCAGATGTTCGAAAGAAACAGTAACAGGTTCTTTATGGAATCCCAGTATCACGAGGATACTTTGAGAACAGGCCTGGTCCGGACAGATATCTTTAAAATCGTGGGTGTACTTCAGTGCTATGGGTGGGAAATGTAAGTTATTAGTGCCAGTAATTCATGTAGAAAACTCTATCTTAAACTGCATCTACAAAACAGGATGTCTTTTTACCTCTAAAATCCAGCTCTAATTTTTTTTGGGGGGGAAACAAACCTTCCTTTTATAATCTCTTCATGGCTAGTTCCAAATTTCCCTGAATTGTTTCTTGACCAGCAGAAAAGAGCATTTGCAGTAAAAAGACCCAAGATTAATTTTGCAGTGCTTTCAACTGGTTTACCAGTAAAATCTCTATAGTAACAGTACAACAAAGGAGATGTTCATGCTTTTACTGATACTTGAGTGCCACAGTCTTTAAAAATGAGTAGATATGGTTGGGGATGCATATCATGCTAAAGTTTTCGGTACGTTGCTAATCTGTATTGATAATTCCTGATGATAATCTGGCTTTTGGATAATTTATTAGCTTTTCAATTTAAAAAAAATCTTGACAATAAAAATATACCACATAAAAGAAGAATATTAAATGCCCGTAAATTTTTACTTCACTTTAAAAAATTGCTTTATTTTCCAACTGCACTGTGAAATGACAATGAAATAGTCACCAATCTTGACCATATTTTACTGCAAACATGTCACACATGATTATTTCAGGGAATGGGTTTCTTGCATACACTAGAGGTGTACATTCTGCTCTTATTTCAGCTGAGTGATACCAACAGCATTTTGGTTTTGTCTTTTTTTCTCATGATCTCAGGTGAACACTATGCCAATTCCTGCCTTACTCGTGCATGAATCCATTTACAGAAAGTTCAGTTTTATCTGTTGCCTGTTGTAAATTATGCTCACCTCACAGGTAGAATGGGGATGAGCTACTATTATATAAAACATCAAGCTTGTTAAAGTCCTTGTGATTATCTTAGACCGTAAAATGTGTTAAGATGCTTAAGTAAATAAATACCTTTAGCAGCAATCTTAGAAATTGCTTAGTGCAATACCAGTTATTCTTTTGGTTTTCTTTGACCAAATGAACAAACCTTTTTTCATAGGGTGCAGTGCCTTTCCTGATGTGCGTGTGGTGGTTTTTTGTAGCCTGTACTAGCTTAGGCAGCTATTTTTATGGTTAAGTTCATGAAAGATGGGATTTAAAGATCACTGTGGAAATTTGCAGTCCCACATTCTTATCTGCTTAGGTTTCTCAGTTACAAATGTAAACTATGTTATCACAGAGCCATGGTCTTTAAATTGTCCAGTGCAATAAAACATTTCTTATCACAGTTAATTCATAGGTAGAAGTAAGAAAACAGGCTGGCTGAGGATTATCTTCTACTTTAGCAGTGAGCAGCTGTAAATTTCAAACCAGGAGAGCACTGTATGTCTTAATAGAGAGTTGCTACTGTGATTACCTGTGCTGGTGCATGCTTGAAACAGGCTCAGGATTTTGCTCTGCGCGGGTCAGCCCTGATCTGTGCAAACAGGCAGTGCCTGCTGCCCCATGCTTTTGCAGGACAACACTGACTGTCCCTGCACACGTTTCAATCCTGTGCAGTGGGGCATGAATAGGCATTTCCATCTGACCTTGTGTGCGAGCACTAGCATCTGGGGACCATTCATGGTAGAATCCCAACATTTCAACAAATATGTGACTTATTTGCCATTATTGCCTGTAGCAGTCTCTTATCAACTATATTCTCACTGTAGTAATTTTTTGGCTTACAGATAGGAAAAAGAGTTTAAAAAAATGAATCTTGAACAATACTGTTGGCAATATAGTTGGTGCATTGCAAAGAATGAACATATGCAATAGGAAAAGGAATTATTTGAACAAGGGTTCATATTTTCAGACCAAGCTCCATGTATAGCATGTTTAAATTTTTCAAAATTAGCCTTTAGCAACTGTGGGTTTTATCCCTTACTCTCCAGCTCTGCTCTCAGAAAGCTGCAGGTATGATTATTTAAATTTTTTTAAATGGTTTAAAATTTACTGGGATATTTACATTAGGAAAAGTGTTTTCTATGTTAGACTGTCACAGTATTTCCCTGTAGCTTTTTAATGGAGTTCAGTTTTGGGAATATTCTTTTGATTTACATTTTTTCTGGAACCTGTTAGCTTTGTATAACAAGTTTCTCTGAAAAATAGTCTAAGCCTTAGTGCTAAGAAGCAGTTTAAAGTTTAAGAGTTTTCAGGTCTCTGCTGTAGTATGGGAATACATATTGTAAACAAGGAAACAAAATTCCATTTTATGCAGCTGTGACATAAGAAGCTGCAGAAACATAGTGGTTTCCTCTTACTCTACTAGTAGGTGACCCAAAAAAAAAAGGAATTTTCTGGTCTGTTAGAGTGAAAATTATTATAGATGTTTTATTATCATAAATAATAGGTAAGTTGTCTGTATATCTTGACTATAGTTTGCAAGTTGATTTTCTCTTTTAAAATCCATGTCTGAAATTTAATTCAGAAGTGTGTCAATGCCCCACTTGTTTGGCCAAGTTTTCTGCTTGGTTTTGTGTTTTTTCCCCCCAAATCACTCCATAGCAAAGTTGTATAAGACCAAAGGAAAAACTAGGCATTTGAAAGCTTCCATCTTTTCTCTTCTTTTGTACTTTAAAGAAAAATTGGATCGCAGCTGAATTGCTATTGATGCATTTTATAGAGATAATATATGTTTTTGTTGTACTGTGTAAAAGCTGGCTTGGATTTAAGTTCTGTGGTGCTCTAGTTAGTTGGGTGTGAGTGGGTCATATCAGGATATTTGCACTTCCTTTTGAAGGATTTCTTCTCTTCCTGAACCCCTGAGTGATTTAGTTGAGAGCAAGCCAATGATTATGCTCAGCCCAAGGTGATGAAAGGCAGGAGTTTATAGTCATTGTGAAGTACAGAAATGAAACAAGTTCTATTGGCCTTAAGACTTTGGGAAAAATTACCCGACAAACTCTGAAAACAACTGGGGAGAAATGAAAGAGTAAAGAAACCAAGTCAGGGAGGCAAAAAAAAAGGATTGTTCTTCATCCATGTGACCATGTCATCCATGTCACAAAGGGTGTGATGTACTTCACTCATATGAGTGAAACACCAATATGTTTTATTGATATAAAACCAGGAGTTAACAAAATTCAGTGGTAAATGCGGTGGTGGTTTAAAAAGGTTTGATGGCAAAGTACACTTGGCTATTAACAACATAGAGGGCAGAGGCAGGTAAAGATGTCAGGGAGACCCTCCTGTTGGGTCATCAGTTTCAGAAAGGATCCACTTGCTTTCTGAACTCTTCTTGGACAGGAATCCAGGTGCATCTAGATACAGTCCTGGTCCTAGACTTGGTCAGGGTTTATGTCTAGAGAATTGTATGTGCACAGTCAATCCTTTGTATCACTTAGATAAGATATCAAAGCATGCTGTTAACCAATCACTGAGAATGTGCTGCAACAAGGAATCTCTCAGTTCCTCAAAGAGTATCACTCAGAGGTGCCCCTTCTCAGGGAGAGAAACAAGCACACTTGCAATCCTGGCAAGGGAGACAGTACCATGAGTTTTCAGTTAGGCGTTGTTTTTTGCCTCACGGCTCAGATTATCACATTTCCCAGAATGCTTGGAAGGAATTTCTGAGGTATTTTATAGATAGTTGGCTTTAAATTTGATGGGGTAGACTGGTGAATTGTAGGCTTACAGATAGAGTGATTTGTTTTGGGGGGGTTTTTTGGTGCTATGTTTCACATTTTCTTAAAGTCTATTTAGACTTCTTTATATGTAAATAACACCATGGTGACAATATATCTACCCTCAGGAGTGCATTAATTTGCCTGCAGTGTTTAGCAGTTTTTCTGGGTTTTGACAGATTATTTTTTCAAAGGTAGCTTGCAAGTTGGCAAGGAAAAAACAAGTACAAAGCACGGATTCAAAAGGAACTTAAAAATATGTAGACAATGTTATTTGCAATTCACATTTGAACACTGACAAGTAGTAATTTCCTCAAATCAAAGGATACACCAGGTCATAAGTATTCAGTACTTTCTTTTTCCTTAGTCTCTATATTAGTGTACTAAAATTATGAAAGATGTAGGCCACGTTGCATAATGACAAAAGTCACCAGTCTCCATCTTCTCAAAATAAACCTTCTTTGAATGGCAAATGACACTTACTGTTGAACACATGTTACATCACTGCCTTCAAATTTCTGTCACAGTTCTACAACCTTGCAGGTGTTTTTATCATGAACTTCATCTCTGAAGTAAGCTCTGTATTGTAAACTCTGTATTGTAAAATGTTTCGCTGATTCAGAGATACATTTAAGATAACCAATTGCTAATGATAATAAGGTGTCACTATGTAAGGATGGTCATTTTTTTTTTTTTAACCAGGTAGTGGTGGGTTGCCCTTCTTAATCATTTGTGATATGTATTGCACAAGCTAGCTATATATTTGGATTAAATCATAGGAATAAAGTTAGAGAAACTGTTTGAAGTGACATGGTTTATGTGATTTGATAAGATAGAAAAGATATGGCAGCTACTTGTTTAAGAATGAAAAAGAAAAATTAGGTTTGCTTCCTCCCATTAAGCAAGTGTTACAGAATTTAATTTCATAGGAAATAGGAAATGAATAATTGGAAATATTCATTAATTATTTCACATGATAAGAACAATAACACTTTTGATACTCAGTTAGCATCATAGTAGTTTAAAAGAAACAGCAAGATTCATATTGGAACTACTTAGCTTTTTTAAAAATTATTTTTAGGCTAAGAGCAACAAAATTAACCTGTAATACATGAAGTATGGTAGTGTGGAAAAAAGTCTAGTTGGCAGTGCAAAGTCAAATGAAAAATCATTGTGGAAGAAGTGACTTTGAAGCTTGCTACCTTGTGTTTCCCACAACATGAGAGGAGGTGTGCCTGACCTGCCACGCTGCTTTCAACAAGGCTACACAGTAGAAAGCTTACAGGACATCAGCCTGCAAAACTGGGATTCATCATAATTGAACAAGTGGAAAGCTGGAAAACTTAATGAAATGCCTTACTTGACTCTTACTGCTGGGTTTTATTACAGAAAGTAACATACATATTCATTTCAACTGTGGTTTCTGCCTGAAATATGGGCCTTACAACATAAAGCTGTATGGTAGGAAATGAAAGTTGTTGTGGGGTGTTCACAAGGAAATGATCTTAGGAAAGGAGGATGGACATTGAGGGGGACACAAAGACTACAGGGACTTGAGTGGAGTCAAGTGTTGATGGAAGAACTACATCCAAAAGACAGACTGGAAATCACTGCAGACAAGATAAAACATTTTCTAGGAGTCATTTCACTTTCATCACTAAGCTGCTAAATTTGCTAAGATTTTGTACATCTGCACAAGTCTAGTAACAGACCTCACAGAGATTTCTGTATGCTACTGCATATTTCTAAGGCTTTTTTCTTTCTTCTGTGAGAAACTGCAAAGTGCTAAGGATTGTGCCGATGAGGGGACCACTTTCCAAATTTTGAACAAAATAGTTACATTCTGATAATTGCTAACTGAGTGGGGCACATATTCTTGGTCTCTGCCATTATCTTTCCAAAAGTTTTGCCTATTACCCTGTGTTATTGATTTGAGACCACCTTACAAAGCATTGATTCAGTATATTTCCAGACTTGACACTGCATTATAAAGCTATTTTCTGACACAAAATATTTGGTAGAAAAAAAGCAAAGAGAGCTTTATTTAATGGGTTGTACAAAGCATTTAATTGGTTTTGAAAAGCATGTGGCTACTGAATCTGCAATTGCTTTCAAATATATGTTTCTTTTAAGGTATTTATCTACTTTTAATAAGAAGTGGTTTATTAATTATTCAGTCTCTTTCCACAAAGTCAGTCTTTTGCTCTTCAAAGGTTAAAGATTAAAGAAAAAGTGCTGGAGGCAAAATTATACAAAAGTTCTTCTGTAGCCCAGAAAAGTGAAAGGCTTGATTTAAGCACTACTGAAAAAGTTTCGGAAGTTGATTTTTTTTTTTTATATATACAGCTTTATTTTAAATATGTTGATATTTAGCCGGGCAGAAATGAATGCAACAAGAACTTCTGCCACAGCCCCCTTGGCCTTCCGCAGTAAGGCCAGAGCACTGTGGCCCCTGAACTCACAGAGAGCAATTGTACCACGCTGTCATATTTTTTTCCACTTGGCGTGTCAGCGGCTAAAGCTCTTTTTCATAAGACAAGGCTGTGTAATTCTGCAGTGACATTATCACAGGTGAAGCAAAAATTAAAATGTGTAGATTTGCTGGTCGAGCAAAAAATCTGCTTTCTCCTGCTTGAGCCATGGTTTCATAAATAGCATATCTATAGGTGTGTCATTGCGGGTAGATGCATGTTCAATCTTCCTTGCTACCAGCCAGATGGAGTCCAGGCCTGACCCAAGTCCATGGTGTTGTGTTGGTGCATCTAACAGATCCAGCTTTGAGGAGGTTTTATTTCCTGAGGCTTGGTGCTGTGTGTACAGAAGGACACAGTTTGTCTGCTGCTGCTGGCTAGATTCCAGCTAGCTGAGAGCTGCAGCTCAGGTTTGCAGGTGCCAACACACAGTGGTGTCAATTTCCTCCACTGAAGGACTTTTCTAATTGCAGCTCGTGATGCTATTTGCCACAGTTTTGAAAATAAGCTTTTGTGGGAGACCACAACAATGCTCCCCTCACTGAGTCACATTTACCTGCACCCCAACTGCATCCTTTTATAGTTTCATATATTGTTTCATTGTTTCATATATTGTCTAAGATCTCAAGAGAGGTAGTCTTTTTAACATCTACATAAAGTACTTCTAAAGGCATTCAGTTATTGTCTTATGAACTAGGACATCTTTTCTAATATCACTTAGCTTTCAATACATTTTGATCAGGGGCACAATTCGCTGTTGGCTGTATGGCACAGCCGAACAGCATTGTTTGCAGATCTTTAAAATATCTTGTAATATATGCTGTACAAACATTAAAGCATTTAAAAAAAATTATTTTGCAAGAGGTCTAAATATATGAGAACTCCATAAAGAGTTTTATTTTAATCTTCAGCTTAAATTTCTGCATCCTCTCTTATATTCCAGGATGAAGACAGGCTAATTTTTTAACTTTTTTTTATAATTTCCGGTTGTGCATACTTACGCAAAATATTTCTACTTGTTTTGGTGTCCACCTTGATGCACTTAGATATGCTTTGTTTTATTCTCCTGCAAAATACAGATGAATTGATAAAGACATCTGAAGTGCTACAGCAGTAAGGGTGAAATGAAAGAAAAAATAACTTTTTGACCACATGCTGGCGGGGAGAAGTAGTGCACAGCCAATGTGTTAGGCTTGTTCAATGCTAAGTGTAAATTTGTCTGTTCCTATTTTTGAAAGAAAACATTTGTATTTCTCAGGATAGCCTCTGCTTATGGAGGATGCAATTGTTATTTGCTACAGACCATACAGAGTTAAAATATCCTAACTCAATTTAGTCTCTTCTCTTGTCTAAGTTGGTCTTCATGATGTCATTTATTGTGGGTGATTTGTGGTGATCTATTTTTCATCAGTAAGGATCCAGGTGTTAGGCTCTGTTGTACAGTTTGGGTTATGTTTATATCTGTCTGTTTTAGGAAAATAAGGGTGCCAATTCTGTGTTTGTAAGGTTACAGTGACTGGCCAGGCAATATGCTTGTGGCCAAGTCCAAGAGAAATCTAGTTTTGCATGGTTCAGAGGCAGAATAACCATCCAGACAGCACAAACGTTTAGTTAAAAGAACTCATTAAATAAAACAGAAAAAAATTTATTAGTGGCTACTGGACAAGTATAAGCTACTGCTCCAGGTTTGTAACAGAAATAATATTTGTGTTGTCGTCTTGGTGACTGAGTGTTAACCTTTCATGTATAGGTACAAGCTGTGCTAAGCAAAGAATGGCACATGCATCAGCTCGTGTTCTGCTCAGTTTAAATCAGTAGTGAGAGGAACATTGTCCCAGGTTTTCTGCAGTGCCTCATTTCTTGTAGAACATGAAGTTCCAGTTTTAACCCTTGAGAAACATTTCTATTCTGCATCTCTGAATGGTGTCAGTCATTTTTGATCTGTTAACCGTTGTTCTGTTAACACTGCATGAAATAGTTCAAAACCTTAATTTACCTACATTATTTATGGTTAAGTAAAATACTACGTATCTTACAAAAAATGTTTTTTTTCTCCTTAAGACCCATAACTCTGAAAAGAATCCTCTCCAATTTCCCCATAGCTCTCCTTTTTCCACTGCTTCTGCCAATAGTGTTTTTAATTCATATACAAGTTAGCTAGAAACAGTAGAGAATGCATGCCATCTTAGACAGAAACTGGAAGTTTGGAAGAGTTCAAGCTATATGTTGTTACAAATATAATTTACATAGTCACAGTCAGTGATATTTTTAAGTGTTCTGAATCATTAGCTCCTATGTACAATATTCTCTGTACTAAAAAATGAAAAATGTGAACTAAAAAATGTGAAAGCCAGGTTGCCATAAATCACTAGATTACTGTTAGCTAGCAGTGTAATGTAGGTCACTGTAAACTCCACTTTTCCATTTACCATCTGCAGATTTAAACATCTCTTTGACTTGTAAGATTTCCTTTTACAGGATCTATGGAAAATGCAGAAGCTACTTTTAAATACATTAATTATTTATAAATTAATCTTACACTACTTATCACAACCCTCACTTTAATGCAAAAGCATTATGCTCATGATATTTCATAGCACATGGAAGACACAGAAGGCTATGCAGTGTATTTGCATATTAAAATATGCCACACAATTTTTGTATTAAGTCAAACTTCAAAGCATCTGACTTCTGGCTAGGACAGAGGGGGAAGATGAGAGAGAAAAAGGACAACCATGCTGGATCAAATCAAGATCTTCTTTGGCCAGTATCATGTCAGCAGGAGTACATGTAAGCTGATAGCTAGATGCAAAACGTAACCAAGCAAGCATACATAATGTTCCTCTTCCAGTATCTCCAGCTAAGGGGATTTCCTGAAGCATATGTGCATTCTGTGTGGTTTGTAAAGTGCAGTGCTTTTGTCTTCCATTAATTTATTCAGATCCCCATTGAACACATTACATTTAGCCTCCAAAACATTCTTTGTTAGCAAGGTCTACAGGTCTGTTCTGCTGTGTGAAGCCACCACCTTGTTTTTATTTCTGATCAGTCTGGCCCATCTAGCTTCCCTTGGTTCCTCTAGCTTTATTTTTTTTTTAAGAAAGCATTATTACTGTTGATTCTAATTTGACCTGACTCAGAAGCTTGAGCATTTGGGTGGTTAGTAGGAAATAGCTGGCATTTTTTATTCCTCTTCTAGTTTGCTTGTTTTAGCATTTTGTATTTTCAGCTTATAACTATGAGGATTAGAAGTGCATGCATTAGAATTTTGAGATTTGATAATATTGCATAACCAATTCAGGAAACTTCAAGACCATTTACTGTAATGAATATGGAGTAAAAATAACAATAGTTGTCATACTACATCATTGTGATGAAATTCCTTGTCCATCAGCAGATGACGGAATGATGGTGGAGTATATCATGGTGGAGTGAATGGAGCAAAGGGTACACATGTAACCTTTGGTCGCTCTTGGAGAAAGTAAATGGGAAGAAGTGAGCTGGAATCTGTGGTCCTTAGTACTTTATATCATAATATATTTTAAACATCATAAGGTGAGAAAGAACATACCTCCAAAGACCTCTAGAAGGGTGTTCTGTCCATCTTATTCAGAGGCTAAAGTGAACAGACTTCTGGAGATCGTTAAGAGACAAGTCACCATGGGTAGATTTTGCCTCTTCCTTTCTTCAATTAAATAATGAACTTAGACTGTTACTTCAGCAGGTGATTCATTAGTACTGCTTCTTTGTCTAGGAGGTAGATTGTGAGTCTAAATGACATGGTTGCAGTCCCTTACGTGGTGTGAAAAGCAATAATGGCAATTGGTTTTACTCTGACATTTAACAAAAGAAGATTTGAACTAGCGATAACTTGACTGAATTGCTAAAATTTGGTCTTGTTCATTTTAATTACACTTAGGTGACCGAGAGTAGGGGAGAAAAACACCTATTGCACAGGAACAGGAATAGCAGAATTTCTTTTAAAATAAATGGTTAAGGAAGACAAGATTATTTTCCACAACTTATTTCCTATTAGACTGTCACCAATTAATTTTTTCTTATCACTAGCAATGAATATTTTCTGAAGAATAAAATTAATCTCTGTTTTAGTGTTTTTCATTTTTTTATAGTTCCTGACTCTGACTGGAGGAAGAAAAACTAAAGTTACACAAATTAAACTTTTCTTTTTTTTGCTGTCCAGTGAAACTGGAAATACCTACTGAATGACAAATGATCTTCTGTGATAATTTTACTGCATTAAGCAGGAAATAAGATGCTGAGAGAGACAGATTAGCATTGACCACTTGGGAGCTTATTTATAGTAACAAACTTTCCATGAGAATTCCGTCAACTCAATGGTGAATAACACAGATGTGTTTTAGTAATTGGACATTATTTAGATGCTTTGACATGCAGCAAGTATTATGGATTTGAGTATTTTTATGTAGCTATTAAATGTCAGCAAATGATCATAAAATGCTTCTTTAAAATTAAATTAAATTTGTGTATAGTTGTGTTTTTAAGCAGTCTTAATGTTCTACAAATTCACCTAATTTTTGACTCTTGTGAATTAAATATACAGCTCTGCAGAAGCAGAGTCAGTGGTTACTTTTGAAACTGAATAGACTTACAGGACAAAGATGGAAGAGATCACTGTAAGAAATAGTAAAAAAAATAGATAATAGATAAATAGATAATTTTTATATATAAATAGTATCTTCTTAATGAGCCCTGCAGTGGGTTATAGGTATAACTTCAAGCTGGATTTTTACCCTATATATCACATTTTTCTGACATTTACTATACAGTCATATTTTACAGTATTTTCTTTGATGATGATCACTGAATTTTAGGGTATGGGAAATCAGTCAGTAGAAGCATTTGCTTTCTTAACTGATCTCATCATAGTCCAAAATCACCATTGTATAGTAACTTTTCCTAAATATATGTGTTGGAGTTTTGCAAATAATCACATGCAGGTACTATGGAGATATCAGCATATTTATCTGTTTATCTCTGCATGCAAAAGTATGTTTTAAATCTCTTACAAGCTGTGATATGTATGCCCCAAATGCCGCTTTCAACACATTTTATACCTTCTATTAAGTCATAATTGAACCTTGATTTCTTAGAAGTATTTGGGCTTATGTGCACTGCTACATGCTATTTTTTTTTTAATACTATTTTTTTTTAAAGCTCTCTTTCACCTTGTTCACACTTCCAATGTTGATGTGAAAAACGCAATGACCTTCAGTGGGCCTCTGGAAGACATGTTTGGGTACACAGTCCAGCAGTATGAAAATGAGGAAGGGAAATGGTAAGCTCTTTTTCTTTTTTTAAATGAACATTCCAAATTATCAGTTATTCAGTGACTCGGGTGCTATACTTCTATTTTCAAGTAAGAGTCAGATTCTGTCAGTCATATCTCTTAAACTAATGCACAGTCCTGAGGAGATTTGGAAAGATTGGGAGAGAGAAAAATCCAGATTTATACCTACATTTATCTCCTCAAAGACATAGATAACTTCACAAAATGGGTAAATTCCCTCACTGATGGAGCTGAGAAAGTACTGTGTTTTTCCTGAGCTCTTTTTACCATTTACCAAATGAAATCTTTATCTTTTCCTTCTGTTAATATATTTGCAATGAAATTACTATTCTTTTACCTAAATAATCTGTATTATGTGGGTTTTTTCTAAAGTCTTCTGTCAGAGGTTGTCTGAACTGAGTTTTTTAGCTGGTTGCAATATTTTCTTGTCAAAATAGTACAGTATTGCCTCTGCCTTCCCTTTTGGTGGGCTAATTATTTCTTGCAACTGATGATACATTTGCCTTTGTGACTTGGAGCCTTTGTCTTAACCCTTCTTTTCCTTACTGTTCTAATGTATTTTGCTCACTCATATCACTGCTTCTTGGTCTTTTGATAAACACCTGCCTATGCTTTCCCCTTGTTAAAACAAACTCCACAGGCTAATGATTAGGCTGGAGGACTGACATAACCATTAAATGGTAAGAGGTTTGGGAATACTGAGATCTCCATCATTCTTACAGATTCCTCTGGTTTCCCCAGAGCTTTGTCAATTATTTGACATTCTTGGTAAACCCAGGGACTCCTGCAGAACTCCAGGACTCCAGGAACAGGCAGGAGGCTGTGTGACAGCCAGGCCAGGCTGTTCTGCAGTGCCCAAGCAATCCCCACGCCAAGTGCCAGGGCTGCCAGACTCCAGTTCTGACCACCACTGCAACACAGCGCTCACCATTAGCCATAGGGAATGTTCACAGAAATGACATTGCAGAGCCTGCTTTTGAATATGCTAGTTCTTGATTGCCAAGATTGTACGAGGGTCTTGAGAGAATAATAATGACCTTCTTTGAGCTGATTTAGACCTTCAGAAAATGGAATCCAATCTAGGAGCTGGAATTTTGCAAGTTAGATGTATTGTTCTAAACTGTCCTGAAACCTTCAAAAGCAAACAATAATATGATCTGGAAATGGTGGCTCTACCAGTAGCTAGACAGCAATGTAAACTAGTGCGCTCAGTTTAGACATCTCTGAAATTAAACTTCAGAACTACTGCAATTTTCAAACTTTCAGCATATCGATATCTAGAGCAGAAAAACTGTAGGCTGATAGTTAAAAATTAAAAAAAAAAAAAGCCTTATGAGGCTTTTTCAACTGCTATAATCTGCTCTATCTGTATAGAACAGATAGAGCTTTCAGCAACAGATGGTCTGTGAACCTGACTGCAGCTGTTTCTCAATAAAACTGGGATCCTATAAAAAAATCTCTCATGCAAAAAGACAAAGTAGCCTGTAAGACCACATACCTCTGTTCACGGGGCTCTTTCTTTCTGAGAAAAGAGCAGCATGTGGTCATGAACCTGCTGACCATTGATCACCTCTCATGGGATGTCAAGCACACTCAACTTCTCTGCATTGTAAAAGTTTGAAATTTATTTTAATAACATTTTTTATTAATGAGAGGAAAAATTATGTCTCTTACAGTGCAGGTGCACATTATTTAAGACTTAATTCTTCTTCTGAATACTTCTGAGCCTCTCCTTTGGCATTTGGTCTCTGAGCATTGAAAATAGGTTTTCATCATAGATCTTGTAAAGATCAAGGACATAGATAAAGCATAAAATAAATAAATCAAATAAAGCCTATCTTTCCTTCTGTATTACTTCTAATACTTGTCATCTACCCATAAATATAGCTTTTATTTTCCCCTGGAATTTTTAAAAATGTTCTATTCTGTTATTTGGTATATAGGCACATTTCCTTTCCATGTCCTTACTCTTTCACTTATATCTGAGCTAGCATAGTAGATATTTTTCTTGTTCTCCATCCTGTGCTACTAGTACGGAGCTTGCTGCAGCTGTGCTTCTCTGTAAGTTTTATTTGCTGACTTCTCTGCCTTGTAAGAAAGAAGAAATTTCAGGTAACTTATTTCATTTGCAGGGTACTTATTGGTTCACCACTAGTTGGCCAACCTGAGAAAAGAACAGGCGATGTCTACAAATGCCCTGTAGGAAGGGACAGCCAATCACCCTGCATAAAACTGAACTTACCAGGTATTAAAGAAATAAAGCTGTGTCACGTGGAGGAATAATAGAGGTCAGATCTTAGGACATTTTTAGCTATGCATTTGAATATGCATTTGAAAAGTTTCTCTGGTGAAAATTTACTTGGGACTCCAGAGCTAAATCTGAAGGAAGTTGTGTTTGTAATGTTAAAAATAATTTTATTTTAAGCCTTCTCACTGTCCTTTAGAACATATGCTCATAATTTTAGAATGGGCACGTGGTTGTGTTATCAAAACTTTGTTATGACTGCCACTAACTGTGCTTGGTAGTTCTGGCCATTGAGCCAGAAAGGTCTTGGAGCATAATTTCATGGATTACCCTTTCCAAAGCTCTCATAAGCCAAGAGCCTTCATAATGCCATCAGTAAGCTTTTGATGAAAATGTAACTAGGCTTATGCATCTTAATATGACATAGGTAAATATTAATAATTTTCTTGTTCAAGTCAAAAGATACCTGATGTAGACTGGAAGAGAATTTCTGTTATATGAACTTCACTAAATACACCTGTCATTATATTTTTTATCTCCCCATTTTCCTTGAAAACCTGAATGTCAGTAATATAACATAACAGGAACAAATACAAAAGCTATTAAGTCAGTCATAGCAAGACAAGGTAAAAAAATTGATGTGTCTTTTCCTAATTAACAAAACTGTGTGTATAGTAGTATCTTGCTTTCATTGTACTGTTATTTTTACTTTTTTTTCCTTTTCTTGTGGTTCAAGAAAACTATTTGAGACAGCAACCCAGACAAATTTTCTGGGATAAAAGCCAGTCTCAGAAATTCTTCTTGATTGTTGCAATTGAAGAAGGAGGGGGAAGGGTGCTAAAATATTTGATGAAACCAGTGTCAGTCTGGGTTTTATTTTAGAAGCTGGAAGCTCCATACTAGGGGATATATAATTTAACATTTTGTTTTCATGTTCCCAAATACTTAACATTTTAATCTATTTATAGCTGCTACTTCAGTTCCTAACGTCGTGGAAGTAAAAGAAAACATGACTCTTGGAACAACCTTAGTGACTAACCCAAAAGGAGGGTTTCTGGTAAGAAAGGACTTTTTGCTAATTTTAAAAGTCTTTTCTTTCCTCGGGTATCATAACAAAGACATTTCACTCTTTTTCATTTTTTAAAGGCATGTGGACCACTTTATGCTTATAAATGTGGACGTCTGCATTACACAACTGGAGTTTGTTCTAATGTCAGCTCCACTTTTGAAACCATTGAGGCCATTGCTCCATCTGTGCAAGGTATGCATGCTACAGGAATTCTCATGTGTCTGAAAATAAAAAGTGCTAAACAAGACAAATGTATACACATAGGCATACCAAAAAAAAATGAACTGCTTAACTTAGCTACCAGCATTACCAAGTTAAGTAAATGTTTTCATTGTCCGTATATAACCTAAATTCTTCCTACTTTTGGAATTTATCTCAGTATAAACAATCATTACAGTGCTATGTAACATCCAAACACAATTGCTAAAAATAGTTGCTTATGTTTTTAACTTATGGCCAAAAGACTTCTTTTAAATAATGACAGCATGTTGAGACCTAATACAAACCCAATTTAGTAATATACATAAAAATCTTACAGACCTGGTCCTTTGAAAAAATTGTGGAGGAACAGATTGACATTGAAGAAGGTAGGAGTCACTAGTAAATACTCCAGTTATGTGATCTTCTCCCGTCCTTAAATTTCTGCTTATAAGGAAACCCCTACCTGATAAAGGAAACACAAGCCACATGAAATACAGTGCAAAAGTTGAAGAATGATAGTTGTCATCAAACATGTCAGTTCAGCCCTACTGCAGAAGAATATGCATTTGTTACTAATTACAAAAGTAACTGAAGCTGCGAGATAAATCTGATCCTTGTTGTGTCAACTCTTATGTGGCAATTTGTGTTGCAGAGTGTAAAACCCAGCTGGACATTGTCATAGTCCTTGATGGGTCCAACAGCATTTATCCGTGGGAGAGTGTCACAGCCTTTCTGAACAGTCTCCTGAGAAACATGGATATAGGTCCTCAGCAAACACAGGTAACGTGGTAGATATTTTGTGGGTTTTTTTCCTTTGAGAGGAGAAAAGGATTTACAGGAAGTGGTCTAATAGTGTCTCCTATGGACCTCTTCAAATCGCAGAACTTAGGGCAATAGGATACTAAAGCAACATAGGTGAAACCACAACCAAGCCAGTACTCAGTCATCAAGTAGCAATGTCAGGAAGGCTATCCCTCCCCCCACTGCTCAGGCAGTTTGAAGAAACCAGTTTTCTAACCTAGAGACAAGAGTTAAGTGCTTTAAGCGAGGCTGAACACTGTCCTTTCCCACTTCCTTCCTTTCCACAAACTCTTCTTGTCTTTCTTTGTACTTCACAGCACAAAGGTCATTTCTGCTCTTTCGAGGCGCACATGCGTGGTTTGGACAGCCTTTGATTGTAAGCTTTTTGGAGCAGTGTTCTTAGTACTGTGGAACACTGGGCATACAGCTTTTAAACCTTGAAATCATAATTAACGAGTGGCTGTTTAGCTGCATGTTATTAATGGCAGAAGCTGCATTTATATAATAGTGGAGAGGGCCAAATTCCCAGCTGCTATAAATCAGTGCGGTTCCATCAGAATTAATGGAGCTACGACCAATTACCCCCCTGAGGATCTGGCATATCTCCCACAGGCTGCTGAACAGATTATGTAAATATCAGTTCTAGGAGAACTCTGGGAAGGGGGAAGCATCGACTCTGGAATACATATTAGCACAAAAACCTTCATTAACAGCAAGGGAAAAAACTGTTTCTTCATTTCCTTTATTTTCCAACTCCCAAAATCAAGGATTTTCCAGGGTCCCATATAATATTTGATATCCTACTGGCCAATGCTTAGCATTTTTGCAACTTCAGGTTAGCTCCTAACATTCAGCTCCTGCCTTCACAAAGGAGACTGTGAGAAGGTGTAAAGGATACCTATGTCTGCAGAGGGTATTACCCCCATGATTTTCCATGTTAATTGGGGTTTTCAAGGTACCACCCAGGTCCTCTGCTGCCTGTACTAATCAGGGGCTGATAAAATAACGTACAAACTGTCAACTATACAATCATGTCCTGTTATTTTAAACACAACTTTTCTTCAGTTATTGTGAAGAAGAAGGAAAAACACTCAGTCAAATTTAACAGAAAATCTTCCTGGTCCCTGAAACAGATAATTACTCAAACATGTGCTGTCTTAAAATACTTAAATCTGAACTTTTCAGTTTGGGGCAATGGCTGCATGGAAATCATCACTGTCTTCTGCCCAAAGGCACTCGTGGGAGTGGTACACAGGGCAATCAACTCTGCTGCACTCTCACTCCTCTTCCTCACCCAGCAACACCTAAATTTTTACATTGCCACACCTCTGTTATGTTCAGTTTTGGAATACTGCCTCGTCCGTGTGGCTCAGCTCATGCACAAAAGGTCCTTCGCTGGCCTGCACTCCAGCAGCCTCCCATCTACACCTACAAAATCCCTTGTGCCCACAGTTTGGCACAGCTGCCCCTCTCCTCACACGTACACATATTCACTTGAGAACGTCAGCTTTGGCATCTTGTTGCTACAGAGCAGAAACATTTGAGAGTGAGATAAGAATGGGATAAGGAGGAGAGAGGCTGAAAAACTGGAAATGGAAGCAAAGGCTGGGTGGAATTTTCTTGATCCCTCTTACTCCTTCCCCAGAACATATCTCATCTCTCTGCTCTCCTCTAAGCCCCCTACTTGGGAACCCTGGGCACATCCAAAGTTAGTAATGAGCTTATATTCTGTCCCCCACCCACACTGTCTCTCAGAAAAAATGCTTAAATGACTATACAGTAGGCAAGAGGAGAAACAATAGAGCAGGCTTGTTTATTCCCTGTCCTCTGGGTGCACGGAAGAGAAGCGCAGGAACAACAGTTTGCTTTCTGTCTGTTTAGATTGACTTTTCCATTTTTTTTTTTAATTGCTGAGCATGTAGAAATGAGTGGACTTTCACTGACTTAAGATTGTTTTGCACAGGAAAGGAATGAGGTGATTACAGAATAACTCCTTAGCAGATTGGGTGTGACTTGTCCAAAACTGTGTTTTGATTGGAGGCTTGTGAGATTTTTTTTTTCCACTTACCCCCTCCATGGACAATGGTCTTTAGATTTGTAGCAGTCAGGAGAGAAATTGTTCAGTGTCCCATGTTTGACAGATTTGAAAGTGAAAGCCTGAAGTTTCAGATGCAAAACGCCGAAGTTTATGGTATTTCTTTTTTCAGAAGTATCTCCTTCCCTTCTTCTTCCCCTTCTCCAGATAATCTACACTATACTGATGATTAAGCTGCATATCTTGAGTTTTGGGATTCAAGAAGTAAATGGAAAGTGATGATAAAAATGTGGAAAAAGAAGGAGGAATTATGGAGAAATAGTAGAAGTAGGAACAAAATCAAAATATTTCTCCTGACCTTTTTTCCTCTTTTTTAACTTTTGTGGAGATAACTGTCTTTTTAATATGAGGGTGTATTTTTTTTTTTTTATTCCTTTACCTATGAGCAACCTTCTGTGGATTTCTCTTAAAAGAGAAAGCAGAATACTTTGAAAAGTTCAATTCCAGCTTTAAACCATGATAGAATGGCCTTCAGAAATTTTCAGGCAGACTCTCTTTTTCCATTGATTTTTGACACAGGCAGTTATAGGTGTTTGGCCTGTACCTTATGATGTCTCCAAAGGGACTGTATCAGTACAGTAAGAAGTCATGCCATGTCATGTTACAATTAGTTTTGTCTTCAGAAGAACAGAAGTAGGTTTAAGAGGTATTGCAGAGATTAAGAATGAACAAAGATCTTTGCAAAAGTTTACAAGTAACTTCTGTCTGTTCAGACATCTTTACATAGATCTCCTTATGAACGAAACTATTATCCATTAGTACTTCCCAAGGCATCTCTGCTTTTCTCTTATGTTATCTATAAGTACATCCTAAAAGTATTTCTGATTTTCCTCCCCATCCCAATGTTGAAAACCATAAAATATTATTTCATGTACTAAATGATTTTCCTTTCCTTTTGTTATTTTAGATATTGTTGGATTTTGCCAAATCCATTAGGTTAATAATTTATTGGGAAAGTCAGAACGTACTTTCCAAATAAGGGTCTGTATTCACTTTTAGGACATCAATAAATCGTAGCCCTCAGAACTGTTTTGTTCCAAAGCAGAACAGTCCTTCACTGGCCCGTTCTCTCGTACAACACTTTTCACAGGAACTGGGGACAATTAAAGAATTATTCCCTTGTGTAATGTAAAAGCCATGGAATGCTAGGGAAGGGAACATAAACTTAAGAATTACAGGAATGTTCAATAGATTATGGTCAGTAATGCTGAGAAAAATGATAGGTTCTCTGGAGCAGAGCAGAATTATGTCCTTCTGTGTAGAACTATTGCATTTTCAAGATATAAATTAAACAAGCACATCAAAAGATATGATGCCTGTAAGCATGATTATTAGGGGCTTGCTGAAGTCCCATAAAAGCAGATTTGCATCACATAGATGTGCCAGTTGTAGTTTTCCATAAGATTAAAAGGCTACCAAAGCTCAAACCTTCATTGCTATCTAATAAAATATAATTCTAATTTTACAAGGTGGACTTTATTCTGTGATCCTGTAGGAGATGGGAACATGAAGCGTAGTAGCATTTTGTTCATTCTGGGGGTTTTTTTATTACCTTTCATTGAGGACTGGTTCATCTTTGATGCCTTGGAATATGTAGAACATCATGATCAGTGTTTTCAAAGCTAGTGCTAAGGAAGGGTCCCAAATAACAATTGTATCCCATAAGATAACCATATGCCCCCCTTCCTTCCTGATTTGCAAGCTGTGCATCACAGTGCAGTTTTTGAGACTTAAGTGTTCTTCCCATTCACTTCCTGAGAAGGAAATGCTCAAAATGTTTACTTGCTGTGATCATGAATGTTTCCTTTCAAATAGGAAATGATACAACTCAGTGTCAGCCTGTAATCTTTTTTAGGAAAACGATAACACCAACATGGGTCTCTGCAATCATAAAAGACTGGCAGATGCTTTTCACACTAGCAGCAGTCGATAGATGATTTCATTCTTGGTACCAATAAAATTCTCAAAACTTCAGATAAGGACCCCATGAATCCACACCAACAGGCTCCCCAGCATGCAATAGTCTCTGCCTACACTTGGTACATGCTACTGGAATTCTTAAGCCACTACTCCTCCTTCAAAAAATCAACCATGATGAAAATCTCATATTCATCATCAATTAATAGCAGTCTTTTTAAAAGACTAACAGCATCCTATTCAGATAATACTGTATTTCACTCTAGCTGCATGCCACAAAATAGTTACCTTGCAGGGAACAGGTTAAAAATATTATCTTCACCTTGTGCTTTAGTCGGTGCCACATGAGTGCTCTGAGTGGTAATACAGAGTGTGCCCTGACTGGTTCTGTAAACACTGTACAGGGTTATGAGGTGCTGCTCACGAGAACATGTAGCCTCTGCGCTCTCTCAGCTGCAGATGGAAGAGGGCATACCTCCAAGAGACAAATATCTGAAAGGCAGCAACTTGTCATAACTTTGAACTTACATCAGTTCTCCCAGATTTTACTGTATTTTCAAAAGGGTACAGAAATTCAGTGGGATAGATTTTGCTACTACGTTCCATTTTAATTATAGTCCCATAATCATACGTAACTAGCGTTTCATAATGATCATGTTATTGATGTTTACTGTGAAATATTTATCCAATTCTAACCCTTCTACTACAAGCAAACAAGTATTGTGCAGAATCTGAGAGGCTGTGAAAGTACCTGAAAAAAAAACCCTGTAAAGCAATTGTAAAGTACATACTAAGCCACTTCTAAAATAATATGATGGCAAAAACATCCCAGAGGTCTTATTGATCTTCAGTACTTTAATGCTAGAGTGCTTTTAATAATAGATGAGTGAGACATAAATGCCACATAATACTGCATTATCCTAAATAACACCTATAAATTGCCATGTGTAACGTAAAATTGAAATATGCTAATGGAACACAGTGTGGCTTCTTCCCAGTAAAAGCTGTCAGCAACCTGCCAAAATATTAAAACTGACAGAGATGAATGAGAGAAATTAATTAATATTTAAGACTATTGCTCATCTTTTTATTTCACTCTTGGTTTTGCAGCAGGTTCCCTCAGGCATTTTGTGGTTATTGCACAGTCCCAGGTGTTGATCTTTAGTACAAATACTTGTCCTGCTAAGGTCATCTGTAGACTTTACACTACCCTCCCCCGTTCCAGCCCCACCATTTCATTCATGTTTTACCCTCTGGTACTTTGACTTACCTCCTGCTGGGAGAATGTCCATGTCACGGGTGTCCCTGCTGTCTTCATCAAGATAAGAGTAATTGGGTCTTCCTGTTTCTAGGCTAGATTTAGGGTAAAGAAATTATCAGATATAGGAATATTATATTTGAATGGAATTAATTGAGTTGTGAGTGAGCCATGACTTTGTATGCTATAAGGAAAACAATTCTGAGGAGCTGTGACTGGTGATGGAGGCACGGTTCTTCTGCCTGGGCCTAGAGGAGACCAGAACTCCCATCCAGATTACTGAAAGCCAGGAACACCAAGGAGTTCAAGCTGTCTTTTGGCTTTATTCCAATTTTTAATAAAAGCAAGTTAAACTTCAAAATGAGATTTCATGAGGTTTCATGAGATTGTCATCTAGCCAGTCTTGCTCAAAAGCATATAGGTGTTTCATCCTGAGAGGAACACTCAGAGAACAATTTTTGTCCTGACTTTAGGTACAAACAGGCATTCACCCCAGTGCAGGAGTCTGGGATGTTTTCTTTAAGGGTAGTTGGTTTTAACATGAACTCTGTGTTTCAGGTTGGAATTGTTCAGTACGGACAGACTGTAGTCCATGAATTTTTCCTGAATACATACTCGTCAACGGAAGATGTGATGGCTGCAGCCTCCAGAATACGCCAGCGGGGTGGCACTCAAACTATGACAGCCTTGGGAATAGACACGGCAAGGTACGCTCACGGGGTACTGTCCTGCATGGGGGAGAAAAAAACACAGATATGCTGATCATTCTCATTTTATATATCAAAAATATGGCATTGCTAGCATATGACTTCATTTTAGCTAAGCAAACGTAATTTAGGAGGAAAGTGGATAAAAAGACGCTATCCAGCATCTAGGGCAATTGTATATGGGATCCCTGAAAGGCAGCTGTGTCCTGAATGGAGGAATTAGGAAAAGAGAATAGATGTGGAGTCCTAAGCAAAGGGCTGACAATATCTGATGTCCACACAGAGCAGGTAGAAATTCTGTTTCTAAAGGGATGAAGAAAATGAAGTTTTTCAGAGGAAAACGGAAAAAACAGAATTTTTAATGTTAATTTGCTTTCATTCTGAAGTTGATTATTACCATGTTTGAGCCCACCCTTGTCAGAAAACCTAGAAATTTTATTCTAAGTCTTTGAAGCTTCTGGATTATTGAGAGATAAAAGATCTGTTGTAGCAATAGCAATATTTAGAAATGTTTCTTTTATGAGAAAAATTAAATCTGACTTTCATAGAACAGACAGTAAATGCAAAATCTCTCAGAAAATTTCAAACTGTACAATGTTGTCCTGGTATCTTTTTTCTTTTGTGTCTCTTTTCCACCACAAAAGTATGACTTTTATTTCACAAAAGATTGCATTTACTCTCTCCAAACAACCAGTTAGTGAATTTTGCAGCATCCTTCTGATGAACTATTTGATTATCTAACCAAAGTTTCGTTTACATGATTAAATCCAATTGAATACTTATATATTCACCAGTAACGTTTTCTTTAAATACGAATAGAAGCTTGAAGGAGTCCAAACCAGTTCATGAAAGCAGATCCGGTTGAGAATTGCTAAGTACTCAGAAACCATATCTAATTCAGAAAGCCTCCATGTACCACAAACTACTGCAGGCTTGCATATGCAGAAAGTGTCAGCAAAAGCTTCCTCTGTTCTTGAGTCTTCCTATCCATTCACTTTTGGCCATCTTCAGTGGTAGATCTCAGCTTTCACTCATGTGGCCAGTCCTAGAATTCTGTGGTATCTTTCCAAAAAGAGAAAGCACTGTTTCCTTCCTTCTCCTCCAGAGCCCTAATTCCATCTTGCCTTGTCAGGTCCAGAGTCTGTTTGAACAGCTGCCCAAAACCTCAGAGCCTGTTTGCCCATTGGCAGCTATAGAATTCAAGCAGGTGTCCCAACCTGCCTCCACTCACCTGCAACCTATTTCTGCCACGTCCCCAATACCCCGTTTTATCATAGGTGTGCAGAGGTGTGCTCATAGCTGAGTAAATACTATGTTCACTTGAAGTGCTGCTGTAGGGTGGAAATAGGTGAGGGTTTTTGAAAAGGGAGGGTGTTAGTTGAGTCTTTTTTTAAGATACCTAAAGCTGTTTTAAGGTGCCAAAAGTTTATTTGTAGAGGGGAAGAATTTTTCACTATCCAGCACTGTATTTTCTGCTATGGCTCTCGAGTGAATAATGAACAAATGCTTACGAAACTTTGGCTGTGAATTGTCATTTAAGTTCCAATTGCAGTTGTTTGTATTTGTTCATGGTTAACATTAATCTCCATTCCCTGCTTCTTAGTTAATATGAAGTCTTTTAGTTTATGGTTGGCTATGCAAATATGATGCATGTGCTAAATGCTGACATTGCCTTTCTACAAAACACTTTATGGTCCCTTTAGGGAAGAAGCTTTTACTGAGGCTCATGGTGCACGAAGAGGAGTACAGAAAGTAATGGTTATTGTGACTGATGGGGAATCACATGACAACTACAGATTACAAGAAGTGATTGATGATTGTGAAGATGAAAACATTCAGAGATTTGCTATTGCTGTAAGTGAAATTTAATGGGAAAATTCAGAATCTTAAAAGCCTGTTTCATCTTCTAAATGTAATTTCTGTTTCCGAAGTTCATTTCACAGAATCTTTATGGAAATATAATTATTTCAGAGAGGAAAAAAGGAAAAAGCTGAAAAAAACCATTAAAAATGTGCTTTCCGATTTTATAGCATATTAGAAAAGCAATCTGTCTGTCTTTCTGGTGATGACAGGTGTGTGTGTGTGTGTGTGTGTGTGAAGAAAAAGGAGGAAGAGTTTGAGGGACAGTTTTAAATCAAATCCTTTTTGTTTAAAGCAATATTGAGCAGAGTGGACTAATTCAATATTCCAAGCAATTTCTATAGACACATTACCTATTATTAAAAAAAAAAAGGAAATGTAAACCATCAAGAAAATGCAAGTTCATTATTGCTGTGCTATATGCTTGCATTCTAAAGCTGTAATTTTCATGTTAAGCAAACTCAGTAGCTGAATGAGAAGATGGAGGTTAACCCATATCAAGAAATATTAAAGCATTAATAATAGATTTGGTGTTAATAATCCACTGTATTTGTGTATTTTGTATGCAAATCATCTGTTTTCTGTTGTTAATTTTGAAGGGACACTGGATTGTTGCCTCTCCATTGCTATCTTTCTTTGTTTTGGTAAAATAAGGTGGTATGAAACCATAAAGCTTCAAGAAAGATGTTATACTTAATTTAAGAAAGACATAAACCAAAAGTTGAGTCCCACAGCACACAGGGGTTTCCTTCATAAAGCTGAAGGTCACTAAAGAAAAAATTGTCCTTGAAGCTGCAACAATTTTTAGCAATAAAATCCCTGTCTAGAACCAAATTCAAATTATTCCAGTGTACAGAGATTCTAGAACATGGGAGTTTGTTTCTTATTTCTCTCTCAAATCAAGTTAAGGGTATAGAACCCTTTTTTATATGAAAAATACCTGTTTTTCTGGGAATTAGAGAAGTGAGTTGGAGTTTTTTTCTGAGGTATCCTGAATTGTTACACCGGTGTGTTAAAACTGCAAAACAAATCTAAAATCTTGTGTTGAAGTTGTTAACACTGAATGCAAGTGTTGTTGTTACATGTATTTATAGGGTAAATCTCCACAGAAAAAAGAACTGTTCTGTGCCTGATCAACTTGTCATTAACTGCATGTTTAGCATGTTATGATGAGAACTGATGGCAACTGTGCAGATGTCAGTGTAATTGTGTACTCCGGTTTGGGAAGTGTTTTGCTGTTTTTTTCCTAAACTGTGGCCTACTTCAACAAATCATAAAATAAATTACTAGAATTTTGTGAAGAAGGAGAAAAAAGTACAGTCAAGTGTAGCAGACATCACACTGTGACTTTGCTGTCAAATGATATTTTCAAAAAAACATCAGAGCCCTCATACAGTTCTGTTCTCATTGGAAAAGAATGGTTTCAAATCAATTTGAGTGAACAAATTAAGGTTAGATACGATTTTTCAATTTTCTCTGACAACCTGCCTCAACAGTATCTTTTTAAACAGGTTATGAAATGTATGCTTGACTTTGGTTTTTTTTTTTTTTTAATTCTCTTTAGATTCTTGGCAGTTACAGCAGAGGAAATTTAAGTACTGAGAAATTTGTAGAGGAAATAAAATCAATTGCCAGTAAGCCTACTGAGAAGCATTTTTTCAATGTCTCAGATGAATTAGCTCTTATAACCATTGTTGAAGCACTTGGAGAGAGAATATTTGCCCTGGAAGGTATGACATTATTTAAAATTTTACTATATGCCTGCATTACAACCAAAACAAACAGAAGAACACCTGCTTTTATCTTCCTTGGAAATGCATTCTGCTGTGTAAAATTTTTTATGCAGGTATTTTTTCCATGCTGATTATAAAAATATTTTGTAATAGGCATCAAAATCATAGGAAAAGATGTGATATATTCAGAGGAGTTAGTGCCTGTGGAGACAAAAGTACTGTTTTAACTGGGGTAGATAGGAAGTTGCCATCTTTTAGGTAAAAACCATTGCCAGATCATACCCCAATTACCCCATGATTATCTGTTTTTCTGCCTAAACTTTAGGGTCTCTTTTTGATTAGTTAGTAATTGCAGCATAATACTTCGCTATACAAGTTAACATGGACTTCATGTATAGAGTTAACAAGATATAATTTTACTTTGGAAAGGTTCACAATAATCAGAATTTAGGACAGAAAATCATTCTCTCATAATGTCTGCTTACCTTCTCCATCCAAATGAGTCAGCACTGTCCAAACCACTGTTTGTTTCAAGTACACTACTGTTAACAGCAGACACAGCATATTAGTTATTAATTATACTGGCCAACTCTGAAGGGATTCATGTCATACAAAGAAAACATCCATCTATTTGTTCTATTTTTTTCAACATTTCAACTTTCCAAGTAGCTGGAATAGTGTAGTTTACAGCTGGAACAAAATATTAACTTGAATGTCAAGAAACAGTGCAAATTTGAGAGAGAATTTTCAGGTTTTTTACATTAGAGTTATATTTCTCAGACATATTTAGGTTGGGATTTTTTTAGTGTATAATTTACTTTGATCAAATATTACCATTTTTAGCTATTACTAAATATTTTCAATAATAAACATAGTTTATTAAAATCTAGTTTTTCTGTTCTTTTTTTACTTCCTGGATGATATGGTTTCCTCAGCTTTGAAACAAATTCATTTGAGAAGAATCTAGTCTCTCTAAAGCCCAAAGTTTAGCCTACTTAGGCTCATTGTGTACTTCAAAGTTCATTTAATAGGGTGCACTGTTTATTAGGAAGAACACACTTTCAGTGGAAAAATAGTTGTTCAAACAGAAATTGAAAAATTGGTCTTCAATTTCTGCTTTATACTTCTGAAAATGTGAGAAAAAAATTTGTGTTCCATTATCAGAATAAAATAAAATATTAGTTACATATATTAGCTATAATAAATATAAAGGGGAACTTTAACATGACAACAGGTGAAGTATGTAAGACCTAACATGACTGAGCTTCTGGAAATCCTTGTGTTCAAAGTCAAGGTTTTGTGACATAGCTCAACCCTTTGAACAACCAGATACCGTTGGAGGAGACGGTCTCAGTTTGTCCCACTCCACCTTGTCCCTTTTATCAGTCAGTAGCCATCAGGCATTAGGTAGTGCCTGTCAGTCACAAGAAAGCCCAGGCTCCAAGTACTGGAGTAACTTGTGCTGTCTTGAACTCCATGCTGGTAGGGAATACTTTATGCAGTGAGCTCTAACCCTTCCATTGACTGTACTAATTCATTCCTCTAATAATAAGAAAAAATGACAAAATATTTCAACATTAAGCAAGTTCTGTAGCTTAATAAAATATCCAAACAAATCTAGTTGTGTTGATGGTGGTGAAACTAACTGTTTGATTAAATTGTATAAATTTTATATGATAGTCAACTCTTGAGATGACAAATCCTCATCTTCATGTCCTTCAGTATTTTGGTACATAAAGCATATTGTACCTCTTTACTTATCAACAAGTTCTGCAGTGCTCCTTGAATTCAGTTTTAATTTTCTGCAAATAATGCAGTAACAAATATGTATTTCTTGGATATCGTGAAAAACAAGGTTCACTCTCCTGTTAGGATTTAAAAGTTTAATAAAAGACCATCGGGGACAAAGACAATAAAGCAAAAGTGGCAGTGCTGGGTGCTTGGCATTTAGCCAAAAAAGCACACCTGCCGTTGACAGAGACTCTCTTTACATACTTTTGCTATTGCATCAGCCTAATACATATTCATAAACCCTTATGTATATTCAAACTTTTCACCAAACTAGTTTACATGTTCCAGGAACTGTTTAGCCTAGCTCCTCCTTGGATCTGCCTCTTTAGAGCATGCGCAGTCCTCTTGGTTGCGGTTGTAATCAGTCCCGTTATCACCCCCAGACTGTAGCTTCTGCAGCCGACAGGTGTTGGTAGTTGAGATGTCAGCGGCAGGGTCCCCCATCACACCGTTTGTTGGATGTTATCATGTCATCACGCTGGATGTTATCCAGGTGGTCCAAGCATTCTAAAATAACTGTATCAGCTATTTCACTACTACGTCTAAGTAACAGAAAGAAAGGCTTTAGTCATCATTACACAGCTATATTTTCACAGCAGGGCTACTTTGGTAAAAATTAAAAATTAGACACGTAGCATCCATTTTAATATTTGCGAAAAGCCAATATTATGATATGTATTTATCACAATGTTGTTACATTTTATTTAGCATAAACCTATCGTAAAAGGTTAGGATATGTATGCCTTGATGTATTTGCCTTATTTACAATTTTTATTTTATATCGACTTGACTATACTACAAAAAATACATATTTGAAATAAAAAATGTGGAAAATTACCTTCACCCACACCATAAGAGACTAGCTAATTAATTTTATCACTGCCAAAACACTTATTATTTCCAGATTTTCCATAGGAACTCAGAAATACACTAAGATTTCTGTATAAGATACCTGCATATGAGAGAAGAAATGTCACCTCTCTACCTAAATCCCAGAATTTATGTAATCTGTCTGCAAGAAAGTCAGAATAAAAACTGAAAATAGGATTTTAGGGTTTTGTCAAAACATAGCAAGATTGAGCTGCTCCCATGGGTTGGAGCTAGATGATGCTGACTAAACCAATTTGTGCCAATTCTTCAGGCATAGTTTCCTGTGCTATCCCACAGCCTTTCAGTTGTACTCTGGAGTCACAATTGTGTTCATGCATGCATTTTTCTGGTGGTGGAGAAAAGCAGATTAATTCTGTCCCATGCAGCTTTCTGGTGACAAACCAGTTTATTGGATGTGTTTAACTGGAGATAAATTAGCTCTGTACATTGTAGCTTCTGTGCATCACAAGTACCTTGATTTGTTAAATTCTATATCTGAATCTGTTTAAATTTTCAATCTAAATTGATTGTTGCTACTGTAGTAGTACATTTGATTTCTTTTCTTGGATTACTTTTTTTCATTTTGGTTTTGGTCTTTATAAAAAATTCAAAGGAATATAGAGACAGAGTTGAAAAATCAAATCCAATAAAAACCATACTTGACAGCCAGTGGATTTTTATACATAATCTTTTTCATGTGCCTCTGTGTCTTATGGCATGGACATTGCTTTTAACAGCAATTTCATGTTTTATCCTACCCACAGGCAGGCACAAATGTTTTTTCACAAAATAGCCTTTGTAAGATGCTTGGCAGTTTGAAACTTAATGGAAAGTTAGGCTAAGGGCCATTTTCGAAGCAGCATTCAGTGCTGCACACACCAACAGTACCAGCATTGTCCTCTGCCTCAGGCTGTCTTTTTCAGCTCTTTAAGGAGCATCCTTTACTGCATGAAAATACTCTTTATCAGCAGATGTGTGGTTTAAGAGTTTTATGCTTAAAAATGACTTTTCCAGACTTAGCAAAGCAGCTACATCTTGTCAAACATGATAGTCTATGTTTGTATGAGAAACACTTTGTGTTTGAGATCATCTCCTTTCTATGACTGGCTGTAAATCCCAACAATTAGGAAAGACGTCATGTCCCAGGAAGCAACCTTCATGGTTTAGTTGCTGAGTATTGAAACTTCAGTATTATTTAATAGTCCAGATGCCTGAAATTCATTCAACCGTGGCCTTCTATGACTCAGTTTCATTCACACAGTTGAAGGTTTGCTTCGGCACTCAGCATCTAGCAAACTGTGAAGTCTTCCTGGACCAGCATCAGAGCAGATTTCATAGTTCCCCTCTGCTGCCTGTTACCATACCTTGCTCTCAAGGAAGAATCAACATGTAGAACACAGTTCCCTTACTTGGCCACTTAGAGTGGAAAAATAGTCCTTGACTCTTAAGGGCTACTTATCTTTCTTTTAAGTAGAGGAAAAGGCAGAACTTTTTCTTCCTGATGATATTTCAAGTTTACCTGGAAGCAAAACAGCCCGTCAGAGTTTAATAAGTAGCATATGACAAGATACTGAAGCTAGTGCAAAATTACCTAATACCTTTTTTAAACAAAGTCACGTAAGAGAATCAGATCTTCATGTAATTTTCTGGGCAGGATTATCGTTCCCAAACCCTTCGCTGAGGCTTATGAATCTTGGACAGCAGAGATTTTCCTATGTTGTTTTTGCAAAGGTTCGTACAAACATCAAGTGTTTTTCATTTAAAGTTCCTCCAGCTGCCTACAAAATTTTAGTTGCTTGAATACAAGGCCAGGGTTACATGGCTGGTGTTTTATTGTTCACTTAGCTCAAGTGGAAAATGGCTTAACCATATTAATCAAACATTCCAAACATACTTACCATCAGCCTGAGTTCAAATCTGGTCAGTTTTAGCGCAGGAACTTTGTTGGACAAGTTCTGAGACATGAGCTTAAAATGGAAACTCTGGTACTTAACAGTAGCATTTAACACAGATCTTTATGTCTGTGTTTATTATGAAAATCTATGGAAAACTATATTCACTGAACAATTTAGTTAATTATGCTACCCCTTACTATCATATGAGCATTTTCATTACACTCTTCAGTTACTTTTTCAGATTGAAACAATTTATTATTGAAACTTAATTTTTTCTGTTTAATAGCAACAACAGACCAGCAGGCCTCCTCATTTGAAATGGAAATGTCTCAAGCTGGTTTCAGTGCTCATTATTCTCAGGTAAACTAACTGTTTGAAAATAGAAGTTATTTTACAAAGTACATTTCTGCTGGTGGTTCTATGAATTTGGAATAAGTGTTTCAGAATTCTTCATGTAGTCTTGTTTGTTGTTGGAAGTTTTGGAGTGTCCTATAATTCAGTTATCTTTTTTGTAAAATGTTTGCCAAGAACAGTTTTGAAAAATGACAGCTTAAGAGAGGTCATATATACTTCACATAAACTCTAAACTTAATGCTCTCATAGCACTTTCTATCAAGAGAATAGCCTAAATAGACGTTAAGAAAGATGGAGAAAAACTTTTTACCAGAGATTATAGTGGCAGGACAAGGGACAATGTTTTAACTTGAAAGACAGTTCCAGAGCAGGGCCATGAAGATGACCAGAGGGCTGGGGAGAGATATTGGGTTGTTTAGCTTGGGGAAGAGAAGCTCCAGGGAGACTTTGTAGAGTGTTCTAGTACTTAAAGGGGGCTTATAAAAAAGAGGGAGAGTGACTTTTTACGTGGGCAGATAATGATAGGACAAGGGGGAATGGTTTTACACTAAAAGAGCAGAGGTTTATATTAGAAATTCTTTACATAGAGCAAAGTAAGGCACTGGAACAGATTATCCAGAGAAGCTGTGAATGCCCTGTTCCTGGAAGTGTTCAAGGACAGGTTGAATGGGAGCTTGAGCAACCTGATCTAGTTAGTGGCATCCCTGCCCATGACAAGGGAACTGGATGATCTTTCAGGTCATTTCCAACCCAAGCCTTCCTATAATTCTATGATTGTAGGATCCATGCTATAATAGGAAAAGTAAGGCTAAATATGTAAGTATAGAGGAAGCATTACCCAAATGTGAACATCCTGAACCATGAATGTCTAAAGGTGAGTCACACAGAGAAAAGATGATTCACACAGAGAACAAGCTTTTTGTCTTACTCTGATTAAGGATTGGATCATGCTTGGAGCGGTTGGAGCATATGACTGGAATGGCACAGTGCTCATGGTGAAAGACAGTGGTATTTCAATGCCAACTAATGACACCTTCCGTGACAGGCTTTCAGAAAGAAATGAACCTCTTGCAGCCTATCTAGGTAAGAGAAATAGCCGATCTTACAACACCTTTCAACAAACGTTACAAGACTTCTCTCAAAGCTCGTTCAAAAAGAGTGTCTTACAGAATATTATCTTATATTCTGGGAGCCCAGGAACAAGTCTCCCCTATGATTTTCTTGTTATTTAAAAAATAAATTCAACTTCTACAATCAGAAAACTAGTCCAAACATAGATCTAAGAATATCTGTCTTTCCCAACAGAGATGTTTAAACTGTTCGAAGAAGATTTCACAGATTCCTCTAGTATTCTCATCTAGAATTTTTCTATACCTTGATAGTTAAAAATTCTTGTACAATATCCAGTCTAAATATTGGCTTAAAATTAAGCTGTTTTCTGTCACTCAGTGGACAAGACCAACACCTTTTTTTTATAATAATGTTTTGCATATGGGCAGGTTACTTTTTCTACCAGAAAGCTTCAGCGGCCTTGCTCTCTCCTCTAGTTCTACACTTCATTATTCTGTTTGCTCATTTTAGTCACACTTTCATTGATGAAGAATCAATGCTAAAACATTTTAATATTTTTCCCTAAGTACACTTTCTTCATTGCTGAATGTCTTTAACTGCCTTTTTTTTACAACTCAGACTTGGTAATTTTAAATTTAGATCCTGTCCTCTATAATATTTGCAACTCTTCCACAGTTTTGATTTCATTGCAAATTTTTTAAGTCTGCCTTCACCAAAGTTGTTGAATTGTTGTTGATATTAAATAGAGCTAGGTTCAAAATGCCCCACAGAATCGCTTTTGGAAGACTGCATCGGTTTGAGAGTGAGCAGGTGACAGCTGTTCTTTGAGAGTAGCTTTTCAACCAGCTATTCATGAGTTATTTCTTACACTGTGTGAGAATGGCAAAGTGAACATGGCTCACCAGCCTGTGAACAGGTTTAATAACACAGCGGTGTTCATGACTCTGAGACTGTAGACAAATACATATGAAGCCCTTTTAATTAACTCTGTTATTGCTCTCTAGCATAAATAGGGCTAAACATCTAGTTGTAGAATAAGCATTACAAAGGCGCTGAATCACAGCAAGTACTTCTGATGCATTCTGTGTATACTGCATCTGGGCTTCTTTCTGCTTTTCAGGATATACTGTGAATTCAGCACTGACACCTGGAGGTGTGCTGTACATAGCAGGACAGCCACGATACAATCATACTGGCCAAGTGATCATTTATAAGATGGAAGGAAAAGAGGTGCAAGTAATTCAGAGATTAAATGGAGAACAAGTAAGTATGCATTCACAATTAACATACAAGAGGAATATAGCAGAAAAAAAATGAAAATAATTATTTCAAATGAGAACTCCTCATTAGAAGAGCACATAGAACTAGGCATTGTCAGCAAGATCAGAAGGAAAAGTTAGGCAGATCCTCTGGTATAATTAGCGATGGAAAGTGGACTGTACAGGAGTCAGATATCCTTGGAAATTTTGTCTTTGAGGGTTAAACCCTCACCAGTGTCAAAGTGGTTGTTGCCATCTCTGTACATGCAATTTTCTCTGTCTGATGGGTGGAAGAGCATGTCACTGGCAGGAAACAGTTGTGACAAGCAGGGTTCTGTGCAAGAGCATCATCTGGGGTAGAATGAAATACTGAATGGTTGCTTGTTACACTGAGTAGCAGCTCACTGAGAGCTATTGCTGCAGGAAGAAAAAAGCCCACATAATTGCGTATTTAAGGATGGTATTATTAAGATAATATTATGCTTATGACAGTTGAAAGACCTGCCTACTCAGATCTCCCAGGCTACACTACCAGCTTCTTTCAGGAGCATTCAAGTTGCCTAATTTTCACCCAAAGCTGATGTCTGCAGCTCAGCTAATCAATCAGTCAAACATTTTAGAGTCAAAGAACTAAAGTAGGTATTACAGGGCCTGTTCAGCCTCAAGAAGAGATGACTGAGAAGGGACCTCACCAATGTCTGTCGGTGTCTGCAGGGAGGGGTCAGAGGATGGAGCAGGCTCTGCTCGTGGGTGCTGAGCAACAGGACAAGAGGCAATGGGCAGAAACTGATGCACAGGAAGTTCCACCTGAACATGAGACAGAACTTCTTTACTGTGCAGTGACCAAGCACTGGAACAGATTGCCAGTTCTGTTGAAGGGTGTGGAGTCCCCCTCACTGGAGATATTCAGGAACCATCTGGACACAACCCTGTGCCATGTGCTCTGGGATGGCCCTGCTTGAGCAGAGAGGTTGCACCAGATGACCCCCTGTGGGCTCTTCCTGTCTGACCCATTCTGTGATTGTGTGGTATTTTAAGGTTTGAGGCATCTGAACTACTTGAAGCATGTCTGTGAGAAGAGATGTAGCTTGTACTAGAAGAGGTTGCTTCTGTTAAATGTAAAGGAAATGCAGGGTGTCTTGCTTATCTGTGAAGTGAATGTAATCAGACAAATCCTATAGCTTGTACCCAGTTAATGAATGTATCCATCTCCTTGTGTAGGTTTTGTTCTTCTGCAAATAGTGACAGCTTGAGAATTTTGGAGGTTTTCTGCACTGAGTTGTCTCAGAGCTTTTGTCCAAGCTTTTTTGCTTGTTTTTTGAAGAGAAAACTAGCTTCCCTAATGTACTCTTAGTCAGATGCTGTCTTAAGAGGTCCTACTCCCCATAGCAGATAGGAAGCACCATTTATACCTTTCAGACTCAGAAGAGTTGAAAGTTGAATGCACCACTCTTAAATTAAAAAATCAGACAACAAAACCTAAAACTGAAAACAAGCTTCAAAGGCAAATAGACCAAAGAAATCTATGTAGTAAAGAAAATGTATGCCTAATGGTTAATGTTAATCATTGTTGTAAGCAAGCAGTAGGTCTCTGCCAAGGAAGTACAGCCAGATGTTGCTGACTCCATCTCTGATGTGTACTTTGTTTTCCTGCAGATTGGGTCATATTTTGGGGGTGTTATTACCACAGTCGACATCGATAGGGACTCATTTACAGACCTTCTTCTTGTTGGAGCTCCTATGTATATGGGAACTGAGAAGGAGGAGCAAGGGAAGGTGTATGTTTATAGTCTGAACAAGGTAAGGCTGATGTTTACTGACCAGGCATAGAGCATGCTCTTTACTGTCTTCATATCCTTATTTTAAACTAATATGATAATTTGAACCAGGGAAAATGACTTGTTGAAAATAGAGATACATGATTTTGGCAATTGAGATTATAATGTAAATTAATTTAAAACTTTATTCTCAAACTCTTGAGAATATTGTATTATGTAGATAAGTACTATGTATTACGTAGATAATATTATGTGTATTATGTAGATAAGTACTATATCCTATAAGCTGAAGTATGGCATAGATACAAATTTATAGGATTACTCTTGTATCACTGGTTTTTTTCCTGCTTTCATGGATTAGGGAACAGTAAGACTTATCCATCCTAAAAGTGTGATCTCCAGTATCCTCATGACGTGCTTAGCAACGTAGAGCTAAACCTCATACATCCAACTGCTTTTAAATGTCTAACTAGATTGAGGATTATACCAGCCACACCTCAGTTTCTTATTTTGATAAGTCTCTCCTTCCAATGTCTATGCATGCTTTTTATTCTTTTTTTTCCCTACATTTGGTCCAATACCATTGTGTATTGTTATAACAATTATCAAAATATGTCAGCAATGGTGCTCTCCTAAAATACTATTTCCAGAAAAGGATCTGGAGAGACAGGATATATTTGACAAGGGATTCTTTCAGTTTCTACATGCATGTCACTAACAACAAATTGCTGGTGAATAGGGTTGGTGAGAAAGAATTCCATGTCCTCCAGCAATATGGAGTTTGAAATTTGTTTTTCCTGTGCTTTCTTTTATCTGACTCCAAATAAAGGAGATGCTGCAACTGCTTGCTGCTGCTAATTTCTAACACGGAACTCAAGGAACCAATCTCTTGGAAAGATTGATTGCACACCTAGTCTGTGTGGTTTTGGTCTAGGATGCAAGCTGGATCAGAATATGCATGTTAGGCCATGGTGTATGTGTCTACTGAGGGAAAAATTCAGTCTATGTAAAAGAAATGCTATCTTTTGTCCCAGAATAACAGTATTGCCATCTGTGTTTCATCAAAAACTTGGCTAACTTCTCAGATTAAGAGAATGCCTTTAGAAAAACTCTTTATGCTGTCTAAAGAATGAAGCGGTTTACTTACAATAACATCCAAATATTGTTCTGTTACTGCGCTTTCCTGTGAACCTCTAACTTCAAGAAATATGCAGAAACATCTAGATGCAGAAAGAGAGGTAGCGAGAATCTTTACCACACACTGCTAATAAAGAACATTTGAATTGTAGTTACAGAATCACAGTTTCTACAGCACACTCAATTATTAGGAATAGTTTGTAATTGTTGTGTTTAATTCACCCATTTGTCTTCTGGACAGGAGCTCTTAAAAGTCTGCACTGCTTAAACATTGATGGAAGTTCACAAACTCTAAATCTGTTCTTTCACAGACAAGGTTTGAATATCAGATGAGTCTCGAACCTATAAAGCAAACGTGCTGTTCGCCACTCAAACAGGACACCTGCCAAGTTCTGAAGAATGAGCCTTGCGGTGCACGCTTCGGGACTGCGATTGCTGCAGTGAAGGATCTCAACCTGGACGGATACAATGACATTGTGATAGGCTCTCCCTTGGAGGATGACCATCGGGGAGCTGTGTATATTTATCATGGCCATGGCAAAGCAATCAGTAAAAAATATTCACAGGTATGAAGTAAAACATTACAGATTGCCAGCTGCCTTAATGCATATAATGTGTATAATCCTGTCTTCCCAACATAGTATGAGACTGTGACTTGGCCAGTTGTAACAGCTTCTTTTTAAAATTGCTCTATACTTTTAAACTCTTGTGAGAAAATATATTTGCATGCTGCTGTTAGAATCCTTCTGACATTTCCGTACAGCCAGAAAAGCAGATACTTTGCAATCTAAAATTTATAGTGTGTTCATCACCATGGTAACTGTTTTAGGAGTGTTGTAATGAAAATTTAATATACTTAAAGAGCCTAAACCCCATCTCAGTGCTGTCAAATGCATCTTGACTGTTATAAAACCCTTCAAAGTGCACTGCATTAACCTCTTTACACATTTCACAGCGTATTGCATCAGGTGGAGACGGGGAAAAAGTGAAATTTTTTGGCCAGTCTGTGCATGGAGAAATGGATTTAAACGATGACGGGCTTATTGATGTTACCATCGGAGGCCTTGGTGGGGCTGCCCTCTTCTGGTACGGAGACTCACAGCAGCTGTCAGGACAGAAAAAACACTTTTGCTTGGGGTACTAGTGTAACTTGCAGGCATGACTGTTTGGACTCTGTAAGGTTGCTGGTTTCATCTCATGTTTTGACACCGACTGTGTATACTCATCTTTTCATGTATCTCTAGAGGAATGAGCATAAAACTTAATGTATACAGTTATAAATACAGGAATATTATAGAAATCTTGTTAGCCTAGAATGAAGAACTTGTCCTCCTAGACCATCTTCAAAATAGAAACTGATTCAACTTGTGGCACTAAGTAAAATAGGAAAAAACCCAAATTGTTCTCTTTTTTACTGTATATTGCATATTATCTTATTAACAATATCAAGAACAGGTTCAAATGTAAAGGAGTCACTAAGAAAACTAATTTTATTTCCTAACAGAAAAACTGCAGTTTGACTCCCTACAGAAAATCTGAAAACTTAAACTAAACATCCTGCTTAACAGTGATTCATTTTCTTTATGTAAGAGTATGATTCAGATGTAATAGCTAGCAATATAATTTTTAAGGGAGAAGATAAATAAACAATGTGACATTAAGTCCCTCATTTTTAAAGCACAACTAAAACTATTTCTGTCTCTGGTGAGGAAATTGTTAACCCAGCTCCTTGCTGTCCCTGTTGTGCTGTTTGACTCGACTGACCTGGTAGGTGATCAAGTCTGTCAAGGCTTACTGCCATCCTCAAGCTCCTGGCTTCTCCTGAACTTCACCTAGTAGTTTGTTTCTAAAAGTTCCATGTGTGAGCAAAGTGTGATCCTTCACTGCAGTGTTGAGATCACAATTCTGAAGAAAGTTACTTTGCCAGCTAAATTTTTTGCTGGTTTAGTACACTGATGTTCTGCATCTCAAGGCCTAAAGGGAACTGAATCAGAGCAAGGGATGAGACAGGAATGCATTGCAGGGGCGAAGGGGAGTTAAACAAATTGGAAGCAAATCTTAGCCTGTTTATCTTCCCACAACCTAAGAGACGGCACACTACCCTCCAGCTCCTGTACAAAACTTTGGTCATCTGTGATACTCTTGATGCTGGGTCTGGGCCTTCAGTCTCTTTTAAAATGGATCTGGCTCCACTTAAATTATCTGGTCTCTGTTCTGAAAGAAGTACAGCACTGTGAAGAAAGCCTCTGAATGTTTACTCTGTAATCTCTCTTTTATTGCTACTATGTATAGGATATATAGTTAATTACTCTTCTAGACTATCACGTTGCTCTTGTCTCCAGTTTTTCAGGGGCTTTTCCTCTTGACAGTTGAGCTTTAAATAGTGTTCTAGTGCTTTATAGGTCTTGGCTGCTGAGGACATTTCTTTCCCTTCTCTTTCCATTGCTCACTTTTTGATTTTCTATATGAACTATATGATGAGTTCTCTCTGTGATTAACAGAGTTAACAGGCATACAGGCATCCCTAAATGGAGAAAGGCAAATGCAGACTGAAAATGTGCCAGAGAAGAGCATTGCAACTGCCAGTTGTATATGAAATAATATATGGCCCCTTAATTGACATAATATGGCCAACGCTGTGTCTGCTACTGTACTGCAGCATGGTACCAGCAACATGTGCCACAGGAATCCCATTTCAATTGTGGATTTTATGCTTCTGCTATTTTCCAAAGAACATTAAGGGATTCTTTTTCTTTTTAGCTATAAGTCTTTTGACAGTTGGACTCTATGACCTTAAAAGCCTTTTCCAACCTAATCAATTCTGTGATTCTGTGGTTCTGTGTCTGTATTTGAATGTTGAATGTTGCATATTTTGTAGGTTCATTCTTAAGTTTAAAAAACTTGCTGTTCTTATTTCCAAGCACTTCCTTTGTGTTTTTTTTAAGGTCTCGTGATGTGGCTGAAGTAAATGTTTCCATGCAATTTGCACCTAAAAGCATCAATATTCAACAACAAAACTGTCAGATAAATAAAAGAAAAACAATATGCATAGATGCCACAATTTGTTTTAAGACCAGACTAAAGTCAAAAGAAGATACATTTGAATCCAGTAAGTAGATAAGCATCAAGCTGTGGAAGCTTTACATTATAAAACTCGTATGCTTGCATGCATTTATTAATTAAAAAATGGAATGCAACTTTTCTAAATTCACTATTCAAAGTGCATCTAAGATATTTGGGGAAAAAAAGAATGTGCAGAGGCAAAATGCTTCATAAAATTGGTCTCAACCTTCTTTGCAGGTCTGCAGTATTGGATTACTCTTGACTCACAAAGACAAATATCTCGAAGCTTATTCACAGAAAGCCATGAAAGGAAAATGCAAAAAAATATAACTATCAAAGGGTCAGAATGTACGAAACATAACTTCTACATGTTGGCAAGTAAATCATTTAAAGCACTTTTCTCATGTTGATACTATAGTAACCCAAATATGTATTCCATTAATTGCAAATTGGACAACAAAATCTGTGTTCAGAATTAATCTTAAGAAGTGTACATAAAAGTATATACTTCAATTTATTTATTCATACATGTTTAAACTTTATACTTATATGTACAGTCTTTCCAGCTATGTCTCTGTCTGTCTTAAGAAAGAGCATACCACCCTTGGTAGAACCAAGCAGCTATCCTGGTTAGTGGTTTAGGTGCACTCAAAACTCAGCAGGAGCATGTGAGCTAGAATTTTAGTTTGCATATTGGTGCAATTCCTCTTAATAAAGTACAGTAAAAAACTTTTAAGTTTGGAATAGAGCATATTTATTCACTGCAAAACAGAAACATAATTAGCTGCTGTAAGTATGAATTTCCCCAGATTATACCTAGCATGTGGAGTGAATGGGATTGCATACTATAGCCTACCCACATTTAAAATGTTTAGTGACTTCACAGTCCATATCATAATGCAAGGGTCATGACAAATGATGCCCAGAATTTTCTCCTTCAAACAACAGGCCTAAGTTTGTCTTCACAAAAGGTGATGCTGCTGATGCTCATCTTACTGATCCTTTGAGCACAAGTAAAAGAGGAAAGTATATGAGTTGACAGTTGACATATTCTTAAATGAAATTGTGTGGGACATGCTCAGGCCATGTGAAATTTTGTGATAAGAGACACAAAGACATTAGTAGATGTTTATAAGGAATGTCTGGCACATTAAATGTTTTAGCATCGATTGCAAGCATTCAGATGCTTCTCTAGCAAGGATAGCAACAGTGATGGAAAAATATTTTACCTCAGCATTTTTTGGGTTCTTTTTAACCTCCTTAGATACTAAAATGAATTTCCATAACAGCAGTTCTGTTTTCTTTATGTTCTAGGATAAGCCTGACTTTCAGGACTCTGTAAAGGTTTTGCTGGAGTTCAATTTTTCTGATCCAGAGAGTGGACCTGTCCTTGATAGCAACTTGCCAAACTCAATATCAGAATATGTAAGTCAGAAAGATTCTGTATGAATAACCAAAGTATTTAACGTAATAATCATGGCTCTCATAAGAACTGAAACTCTTGCCCATAAATTGGCTAAAAAGGGGGGGTCATTGAGCCTGTCCAGGAGATGTTTCCTCTAAATGAGTCTTCAGGAATAAAAAGTGTGATTCAATGTGCTTGTGAACCAGGCTGGGGTTTTAAAGCTGTCCATGGCTGACTGAAGATAGAAAAGAGTACCAACAATTTTATTGTCCATTTTCACAGTGATGGAGCAGAGGAATGTTATCCATTTACTTTGATAGTGCATGGCATCATTCATACTTCTTTTAATGCCTCTTTTCAGAATCTAGGTGAATCAATTAGAAGGGAATGATAAGAAAGCTTATGTGTCACCCATGTATTTTACAGGATATTTGCATTTTCGACTGGTTCATATTAGGGAAGACATGTTTGATTATCAAACAGAACACCTTACATAAAATTAGATAATGCATTAAAATGCAAGTATTTGACAATAAATGTAATAAAATTAAGAATAAACATCTATTTTTGCAGATTCCTTTCACAAAAGATTGTGGAGCCAAAAATAAATGCATTTCAGATCTTGTTCTGATTGTAAAAGCAAGCATAGCTGGAGACAGGTAACTACACTGGGTTTATTGTATTGCTTGATATCCATACAAAGTTTCTGTGTAAATTATAAATGTTGTAGTCTAATAAGTTAATTCTGGGGCATCCTTTCCAATACAGAAACAAGATAGTCTGAACATTGAAAGAAGTTCCTCTTTATTTTAAAACCAGATTCAATAGTTAAGGTGTCCAACATTCTTACTTTATTTTACAGCTCTTCTCCATTCATTGTAAAGTCACGCAATGATAAGTTCACCATCCAGCTCTCGGTGAAGAACAAAAAAGACAGTGCCTATAATACCAGAGTCTTGGTTCAATATTCTCCAAATATTATTTTTGCTGGCATTGAGGTAGGACTTTTTTCACATTATCACATTTATCATAACCTGTATTGCTAGAGAGATCTGAGGAAGCCTTTTTATTAAACTTGAGTTTGAGTGCTCAGGCATCATCTCAGTTGATTGAAAGAGATTCCCTAGGGCTGCTGTCCTCTCTTATTCCTCTAAAAGAGTGAATTTATTCCAACATGAGTGGACTCCTGCCTTGCCTTGTCCATAAAATACAAATGCAAGTTTCACAATGGCACTTAGGCAAAGTGCCTGCCTCTCAGACAAATGTCAGCACCATGAATCATCTGTGCATCTGTAGAGACAGAAATGCCTGGTTATTTGTCAGGAGAACTCCTGAGCTTCTAGAATTCTCTTTTTGCATGTGTATAGAAAAAGCACTGTCATGGGGATAGATCAGGATAGATCAGTGCCTGTGTCTTCCCTACCTCAGACAGCATTTCCAAAAGCGGCTGTTTTTCTTCCTGCATCCACAGATATGTTACCAGTTCAGCTCAGTTCAGATGGGAAACATTTGGATCAGTTTGTTTCCTATCAGCTGTCCTGATGCTGCCCATTAGGAGAAGTCAGGGATCCATAGCACAGTTGCTGACCCTGTAGCAATAATTGATGGAGTATGAATGTCACTTTTATGGCTAAAAGTGTGTAGGAACACATTTACAAAATTTTAAAACTGTGTAATTATAGATATGTTGATTGCTAGACCCCATGACTAATTTGCATGATGTCCAGTAGGCATATAATTACAAATGTTCCAAACACTGTCATTGGAAAGGAATAATGGCAAGTAATTAATGTAGATGTCGATAGCTGAAAATTGTCTTGCAGAATTTGTGACTTCCTATTTTTGTTCTAGTTAATTAAGTCTTTGAGTCTTACAATATTTTAACAATGAAAAGCAGCAATGGTTTATATGTTCAACAGGCCTATGATGCTTAGTCAAAATTTTAAAAGACTTTTCACAAGGCCATGCTTTCACTTTCCTTTTCCCTTTAGGATATACAGAAAGATAGCTGTGAATCTAATCACAACATCACCTGTAAAGTGGGATATCCATTTCTAAAACCTTCAGAAGAGGTAAAAAGTCCCCCTGCATGCAAGTTCTCCTTGCTCCATGTTGTTCTAAAGCCAGGGCAGTCCCTATCAGCCCTGAACCTCTTTTCTCCTGTGTTCATACCAAAAACTGTCCATGCTTGTTTCCCAAGCTATCCTTTACATCAACTGCACAGAGTCAGATGGGAAACAGTCAGATGTGCAGTACCTGGGCATTTGGCCGTGTGTGGGAGGTAATGGACACATATTGCCGGGCAGAAGGCAAGTGACACGCAAGTGACACACCTGGCTTTCCACAGCCTATAAATGTAGTTACTTTGTATATAAAATTTAGTTCATTGGTTGAAGTGAGGATATGATGGTATGTGGAAATGCTAACCCAGGTCTGCCAAAGTCAGGCATCAAGACTTCACCTCTGCTTCACTGAGAGGGAATGAGAGGGTTTTCCAGCAAGTAGTCTACGAAATCAAACTCTATTTTGAACAGCTCTGGTGATGTCTATATTTCCTGTTGGAATGGAGAGGGAGCTTTAGCTAAATTAAGCCTTTGAAAAACTGTACTTAGATCTTGATCTTGAATTGGGAAATATCAATTTGCATACAAATAAGACTCTTTCCTGGCAGTTTCCTTTTTGTGTTCCTCTGTCATGTACAGGGAGAATCATGAGAGATGTCTTCTTACATCGCCTCCCACACATATGTTCCAGCTTGTGTCTTGGACTTGTAGGGATTAACTCAGCTGTCACCCTCTTGCAGCCAGAAAAGTGTCCAGTGCCTGTGCCCACAATGTTCCATTCCCACCTTTACTGGATTGTGCATGTCTTCCTTTCATATTTTGCTTGTTAGTTTGTCTGTAGCTATAGAGCTCTAAATTTAGAAATTTCACACTTTTCTTTACATTCAGAAGTAAGTTAATCTCTGTTTCACTGATAAGCATCCCTCATACATTCCCTTTCAAAGCTGCTTTTTGGTTTTTTAAGTATGAATATCTAAGACAACTTTCTATGGGCCACTTTGTAGTAAAGATTTGTACGCATAAAACAAAAGATGAAAGTCAAAGCTGAAAAGTCCATACAGTAAAAAATAAAAAAACTTTTCCTTCATATAAAATTACCTTTAAGTCTCAGGATATGAAGAGGAACATTTGAAACAGTGTACTCAAATTTTGTGTAGTGCCAAATTGTGATAGATTTGCCCTGGTTATAGGAACAACGGGATTTTTTTGAGACCTAGTAGTCTGTCCTTTATTTACATTGTAAACATTTCTTTTTGGTATTCTAGGTGTTTTACCATATATTAAGTAAGATTCCAGCAGCCTTCTACAGGCAGCTCATCTCCACTGTAACTGCCAGGCTTTGAAGCTTTTTTTCCTCCTCATTAGAGAAAAAAAAAGGTTTTGATAAATTGCTTAAAAGACCAATTGGCTTCAATTAAGAGCTATTTAGCCATGTGTTTCTAATACACTATATAAATCTTTTTCCTGAGGTTTCTGAAAATTTGAGGCCTCTGTTTAATAAGTGATAACTACTAGATTTCCTTCTTGTTTGGGACATATTCAAAATAGAGGATTCATTCAGATTCCTAAACAACTGGTAAAATAGGAATAAGGATTCTGCAGATAAGAGAAACAAAAATTTGTACATTTTTCATCATACCAATCCTTATTACTGTCCTTTTTTTTTTCCTGTTAAAACATCTAATGTATTTCTCTACACAGATTTCCTTCAAAATATCATTTCAATTCAACGCATCGTATCTCCTGGAAAATGCTACTATTCATGTATATGCAACAAGGTTAGTTGCAGTCTTTGCCCTCTTACTTTTTTTGGTTTTGGTTTTTGAAAGCTCTACAGTTTTGTGTTTCATAGTAAAAACACAGATGGCTTCTGAACTCACAAGTGGTAAACCATCTGTAGAGCTGGCAATCTTACAGATGTATTCAGTCCAGCAATGGACTGAGTGGACTAAATAAATAGCTGTTACTCTCTATAGCCTGAGAGTTACAAATGAATCATAATTTCCAGTTGTTTTACCTTCAGCAAAGGTTTATTCTCCTACAGAATTACTGCATACTTTAGCATGAATCACAGTTAACAAAAAGCTCTGGCCTTCAAAGAGTAAGAGCATTGCAGAAGTTGTCTCTGATAAAGGAATGCGCTTGCCCTCAGTCTTTGCTGTCCCTGCAAAATCCAGAGATAGTGTGGCTCTTGACTGATCCGTTTTCATTCAGTCAACTGCAATCTGTAATTTTAACAAAGATGCATTTATGAGCTGGGGCTGGTGCAGGACTTAACCCATTAGTTACTGGAAATAATATTTTGAATTTATTTTTAGGAGATAGTACTTACCTGGAAATGAGTAGTGTGCTTTCCTACCCAGAGCTATAGGTATTTCAGTTTCTTAAGATTCCTTTCCAGCCAGTAGTTGTGTTGTGTCTGCAACAATCTGATCTGAGTGACATATGTTGCTTTGTTTTAGTGACAGTGAAGAACCACCAGAGACCCTGAGTGACAACAGAGGACATGTTACAATTCCAATAAAATATGAAGTAGGCTTAATATTTGTAAGGTATTGACACTTCTGTGTACTTTATTTGCTAGCACACTAAATAGCAGGTGTTCAAGGATAATGTAGTATTGTTATGTTGAATTGAAATGTGCTCAGTATCTGTAGATAACAGCTTGAAAGCTCATAAAGAGGAAGCACAGGCTTCAGTGAAGTCATGAAATAAGGGAGCAGTTACTGTTCCTATCTTGCTGAAATTCCATTTTATCTATTTAAAGTTGATCTGCAATTTGCAAGTACAACAGCATATTTTCTTAGTTCCTGTACTTTACTGTATTCATTCAAAGGCATTTCAGGTACCTAAGAAAGCAAATACTTCCAGCTTTCTGATGGCCATGGGTTTTTCTTACTACGTTGCATGGCATGATGTTTGATTTCCATCTTCAAATATTAGACTTAATTTTAGGTTCTTGTCTTTATTTTTGTTTTTTGTTTTTATAAATTCAGACCTAAACTTTAATGCAGGTCTTGTTTTCACTTTATTTTCAGGAATAGGTAGAATTCAGTTAGATTCCATCCCTAAAGAGCATTCCAAATACTATTGGTAAACAACATTGACTGGTGTTCAGGTGTAAATAATTAAGCCAAATTAATTTTGAATGCATCTTATGGTTCAAATCCAGCCTTTGTTGGTCCCATAAGGGATAAGGTTGAAATTAGAATACGCTAGCTTTGTTTTGTTTTAGCTTGCTTCTGTCTTTTATAGGATCCTGCCTGTTTCACACGTCATTGCCCAGGATAAGGGACTGCATAAACAACAGCAAAACAAGGACTGCAAAATTAGATCCTGATGTGTTAATTTGGGGAATATTTGCTTATTTTGTAGTTATATCTGAACAAGATATTCTCATTGTACATAATAAAAAGTGAGGTCTGTTCAGAGAACAGAGCAGTTGAGCTTCAGTGGAAATAGCAGTGCACTCTTAATTGCAAGACTATGCCTACATTATTAACTGCTAGAGTTTTATGAAGTTTGTGTGCTTATTGGTTTTTTGTGGTTCTTTAACCCACAGTGTTTTCAAAGAGCACCACGTTATAATTGCAGCAAATGATACTGTCCCTACTGCTATTAACACAACAGAGCAGATCGGGGATGAAGTTACTCTACATTATAGGGTAAGAAGCAACTGAAAATGTATGATATATATACTGTCTTAATCTTTTCTTTGCCATTTGGTTTGAATTACTTAAATAGCAGGTATGCAATATGTTAAACCTTCTACATGCATATTTTGTGTTTAACACCATTTTTTTTTCTTTCTCACTTTGGAATAAGGTGAGTCAGAGGGTCTCAGAGTGATCTGTCTCCTGCAGAGTAGTTCTGGTGGGTTTTAAAGCCTCTATCCTCAGCTGGGGAAAGAGAGCATGTGCTGGTAAATGAGAATTTGGCCTATCCCTGTTGCAGTTTAGAACAGCCAAAAATCAAAAATCCAGTCGTATTTGTAAAAGGCAAATGCCATGCTCCAAGAATGTGTTCTTCCTAATGGAATTAATATTGCCAAGTAAGATTGCATGGGAAGGATATTTAATGGACTCCAGTCTTGTGAGATCCCCTCTAGACTACTACATCCAGCTCTAGGACTCCCAAAATAAGGACATGGACCTGCTCAAGTGGGTCCAGAGGAGGGCCCTGAGCATGATCACTGGGCTGGAGCATCACTCCTATGAGGACAGCCTGGGACAGTCAGAGCTGTTCAGCCTGCAGAAGAAAAGGCTACGGGGTGACCTTGTTGGGGCCTAAAGGGAGACTACAAGAGAGCAGGAGAGGGACTTTTCACAAGGACATGTCTTGATAGGACAAGGAAGAATGGCTTCAAACTGAAAGAGAGAAGATTTAGATTGGACATCAGGAAGATATTAGGTGGTGAGGCACTGGAGAAGTTGTGGATACCTCATGCCTAGAAATACTCAAGGCCAAGTTTGAGCAACCTCTTCTAAAGAAATGAAGGTGTCCTTACTCATGGAGGGTGTCTTGGAACTAGATGATCTTTAAGGTGTTGTCCAACCTGAATCAGTCCACAATCCTATGATTCTGTGACTAAAAGCCCAGCCTAAAGTTGCAGAAGGACTGAATTTAGTTATCTTGAGAGCATCCTGTTTCCCAGTGTTGAATCCAAAACTGAACAAGGTCCTATATAAAAAACATAAAAGTCTTTGAATCAACTTCTATGTGTCAAAAATGGGCTATGGGAAAGTTCTTGCTCTCACTAAATAGCAATGACAAAGGGCTTTTTTCCTATTTTTTAACCCACTGCAGTGTTTTACTCATCTACATTTTTTTTAGACTGAAAAATGCAGTAGTGTCAAAACTTTTGTGGGTGTTTAAGACATTATTCATCTAATCTGAAAATCTTTGCATTTTGTGTCAAAAAGCTGGTGGATTGCAGAGCATACCATTTATGATCTTGTAAAGTAAAACTCATCTCTGCAAGCATCTAAGCACAAATAAGTAGCCAGAAAGAAAATGTTTAAAGACAGTATCACCAATTCACCTGCCAGCAATTCCACCTAGGTATTTTCTCCATCCTCAGCCACAGCAGGATACAGTAAGCAAGATAAGTAGGAATTTATGTTGAAGTGGCCCCTTGCATTCTATTAATTTGATTTTCTTAAATAGAGCATTATATTTCCAAAGGACACAGAATAATGTGCCTACTAATTCACAAGAAGTTGTTCTTGGAGAAGTCACAGCACTTTTTGCATAACTGACTGTGGAAATGTAAAAACGAAAAGAAGAAAATCAAAACATAGGAAAGGAAAAACAATCAAATACTAATAAAATAAGGAAAGTACTAATTAAACATTTTTCTTTTTTTGTAGATTGAAAAAGGTGAACACTTTCCAATGCCAAAACTCACACTGCAGATCTTATTTCCCAATGTAACTGCTGCCAAGAACACTCTTCTCTATCTTACTGCATTGTCACATTCCCACGTAAGCTATGTATTTTTATTATTAATTTAAATTTGAAATTTATGTTGTAAGGAACTTCAAAATGCAAACATTTGGGATTATGCCTTGCTTTGAGTCTAAATAACAGATGCTGATGTTTTAAGAGTATGTACAGATGTGCATAAGAAGACAGAAGGACAAATTTTCATAAAAGGAAACAAGCAGATTTTAAATAGTATTGAACAATACCTGGACTTTAACAAGGCTAATATGTTATATTGCCAAGTTCTGAGATGTTCAGACTGAGATACAAGCCTCATACTCTCTCCACTGTCAGCAGTGCTTACTGCAAATGCTGGAATCCTGCTGTGTACACCTAGAGCTCAACCTCCTGTCAGTTCTCTGCTTCCAGTTACTGAAATTAACTTTCCTGCATGTCTGCTCTCCAGCACTAGCAGTCTTCTGGCTTCTTCCTTCTCTGGGGCACTGAGACATCTTGAAGGGCATGGTAGGTTATATGTTTCAAATGCTCTTCACTGCAGTTCTCAACTGAGTTTTCTATTTCACTCCTCCAGTGCAACTGGAGAAGATCACAGTCCAACAAATTCCATTATCCTAGATCTGTAGATACTACAATTAGAGCTACATCAATAACTAGATGGCTGAAAAACCCAAATATCACTAAGTGGTGACCTAAACCACCTCCTTTTTTTAATTTCACTCAGAGACCCACACATGCAACTCCCTACAAATAATTTCACTTAGTTTTGAGGTGTTGCCCAACTGAAAAATAAACCAAAATACACAAATGAAAGTTCAAGTTTCATTTTAAAACAAAACAAAAACCACACTAACAAAAAAATCATACTTGGAATACAAAAAAAAATTGTGTCTGTTCTTTATTTCCTTTCCCCATGGCTTTCATTCCTAGGCAGTCACCCTATTTGACACAAGTTTGCACATAAACTCAGTAAACCTTTTTGTTTTTTCTGTGGCCAATTTCATCTACTGCCAGCTACACCCTAGTGATAGTAGTATGCCAAAGTGCACTGCAGGGCGTTAGTAATCCGTTTCATGCCACCAATGTGAAAGTCAATGACTTGAATGAAAAAAATTATTCCCCCACACTGAAGACACCAAAGGATTTCCTAGCTGCCTGTGGAGGAATCACAATGCTCCAGCATCCGCTCCCCCTTCCTGGATATTGCAAATGAGGATTCTGCATCCTGCACTTAACCTGCTTGTCTGCTTGCTAGGGCAGAATCTCTGAGGATTCCCATGCAAAAGCTGTTTAGTTTATTTAATAGCCAGCTCTTGCTGGGTCACATAGTGGTCATTTTGCAGGAAGCTCTTGTTTGCTTCTACAGATGTTTAAGTAGCTGCATAGAGTTTAAGTTAAATTATCCCATAAATATTTCATTTGCTGTTTGAATAATAATATTTCAATACATGCACCATCTGAATTTCCTATTCTGCAATATGCCATTTTATTGCATTTAGTGGTTAGTAAACTGTTATTAAATATTAAATATTATTAATGTTGGCTTGTTTCCAGGTCAGTTTTTGTAACAGATTGCATATCCAGACAATAAGAATATTATTTGTATTTCTGCTAACAGAATGCCATCTGCCAAACCAGTTACCCTGTAGATCCCTTAAAGATTGGTGCTGGGAAACCATTTGTGTTGCCAAAAATAAAAGAACCTACGAGAGATACAATTATGGTAAGCCTAATTATAGTATATAATTATATATAAATATATTCATCCTAGATATTAACCAAGATCTTGGAGCTGAGTACTTCTGAAATAAATGTATAAAAGCTGCTCTCAAACTGCATCGTTTGGAAACTCACTTTGTTTTAACAGCCTAGAAAGCCTTTTTTTTATGTAGACTAGGCTATGTTTTTTATTTGGCTGCAAAGCTCCATGTGGAACTGAATTTAGATAGTTTTGGGTTTTTTAATTTAAAAAATATGTAAATAGCAGTAGTGCATTTGACAGCTGAATAAATCTTCACCATCTATGTTCCCATTGTAATCAATAAATAGTAATATTTTAAAGGCTTCTTTATCTCCCTTTCAACTTTTTAGACATCCAGTTGAAAATATGTTCCAATGCTAGCACTCTGACCTGACAGATTTTCCATACACCTGTAGTTAATGATCCCATTTGGAAAGGACTAGCCCTTCACATGTAGATGAAAGGGTTGCAAAGTAATTTTGCTGCTGTACTTACATTAGCATGTCTGAGGGAAAGCATCCTCAGCACGGAGGTGCAAGTGGAGTTTCTGGTGCAAATGATACTGTCATGGGAAGAGTATTTTGCCATGTCTATCATAATATCCACAGAGGTGATAAAGGTCTAGGCTAAGCAAGTATTTCTAACTTGTCACAACATAATCCTGCTGTACCCCCAGCTAGCAAGTGATACTACAAAGTAAAGATTCTTAAATCTCACACACACATTGCCCTGCTTGAAAGATTGAGGTGTCCAAAGATTTGAAAAACGCTGCAGAAAAGCCATAGCTGTGTTAGTGAAAAACACTTGCTGTTACTAGCTGTGCCTCCTGTGGGTGCTCTGTGATGCCTTTTGCTCTGTAGCTGCAGCAGCAGAGATCCCTCAGGATTGCCAGCCTGCAAAAGCTAAGTCTGTTCTTCCACAGCATTAATATCTCACCTTGGTTTATATACTGTAGTGTTGTTTTTCCATAAAAAGCTACAGTAATTAATATCAGTTTATTATTGGTGTCATAGCGAGCGATCTGTACATACAGTAGTTTACATGTTTTTATAAGGTGAAAAGTCTCTTCCTGTTGCTTCATGCTGGTCCCTTTTAAACAGGACTGCGATACGTATAGCTGTGCCTCTGTTAATTGTGCCCTGATCCCATCTGACATATATCAAGTGAATGTTTCATTAAGAGTATGGAAACCTACCATCATAAAAGTAAGTAAATTCTATTTGTATTCAGAATACTTTTGCATTTGAGAAACTTAAGCCAATGTTTTTAATGTGTATTAAAATTGTGTCTTTCATTTTCTTAAGCGTCCCTTCTGGTATTTTAAATAGTTTATTTTGCTATTTTAAAGTTTCCTTAAAACTGTATCACATGCACTTTCTTTTCCTAAAAGTAAGTACTTATAACTTAGCAGGAATTTCAAACCATGGTAAGAAGATACCTATTATTTATTCCATATTGATAGTCCTTTTCTAATAGCTACTTATGCATCCACAATGTCTACTTCAGCAGATGTAAGAAGGGATAAACAGAAACACATATTTTTAAAGTAAATTTTAATCTGGAAAGATTTCTCAACTCTAGAAAGGATTTTCTTGATCAAAAGAGCAGAGAAGAGGCAGTACACCTCAGAGCACACCTGAAGGTGTCTGAAGGTAATAACAATGACCTGGCTGTGTTCCATTTTGCTCAACTGATAAATTTCTGATACTGAGTTCCTGTTTTCTGTCTTTGTTTTGGCTCTGGAAAATAACAGGACAGGAGGCAAGATACAGCAGAATGTTGGAAAGCCCAAATCTGTCTCTGTGGCCATACTAGTACTCCAGGATTAATTAATATTCTCTGAAATCTCTGCAATCTACCACTTTAAAGCAGTATTGCAGTCTTGCAAACAATAATCTGTGTGCTGAAGGTGACATACATTAACAGTTTCACTGACTTTCACATTTTTCAGCATGTCCCAAAGTGTTAAGTTTTTCTTTCACTCTTATTGTTACAAAGCATTCTACTTCAAAATACCTAACTATAAACCACAGTAAATACTCTCTTCTTTCAGGCCAGTATTCACAGCTTAACCCTTGTTGTGAAAGCATTACTTAGGAGTGAGAACTCATCACTGATTTTGAGACATGACCATCAAAAACTGGAGGTAAGAACATGATAATTGACATATTTACTCCTCACAGGATTTGTTGTGCTATGGAATCATTCATTTTCGTTCATTACTTGTGAACTGATTGTTACCTGTTGTAATGCATTATCCTACTCTAAATAGAAGTGATTTCATATTCCAGTAGAAATGTCAGGATTAGTCAGAAGATAACACCAATACCCACCATTGTACCATAGGGGTAAGGGTAAGTCCTATCCAAATTCTTTCTGCCTGCTGCAATATAAATACTTCTTGCAGCTATGTAAATTGAAAATGTAATTAAAATTCTTTTCAGGAATCAATCGCATTTGAAAGTTTTCCTGGGTCATTAAAAATTGATCTTACTTTGTACGTTGTATTTTCTTTATTATTTCCTTATTTATTCTTTTTTTCCACTTCATTACCCAGGATATATATTTGAAACAGGATCTTTTATTTTTCAGAAATTCATTATCATTTTCTTAGATGAGGAAGTATATAACATGGTAGTAGTGGTATCAAATATAAAGAGAAATTTTAAAATTTTGTTAGAGTTATTATCTATCCTTTAGTACTCCTAATTCCAAGATGATTATAAAGTTTAAAACATTGGTCTTTTGTGATAACTTGTACATGCAGGAGCTTTTTTACTACAATGTCCATTTTTTAAGCAAAAGTCCATTATGTGTTCTTATTGTAAATACCCTCAAATTTTAGAAAAGTAATGTTCTGTGTGAATTACATCTTGCACAAAGTATTTCTGAAAATGCAAGCATCAGAAGTCCACTGTTAGCTGGAATTGTATTCAGGAATTTAAGTGGTAGATTAAAATTCTGTCCAGGAGTTAAACACAGCTGAGAGGCTTGCAGGTAGTGATTTACCTTTTTTAAAGACATAATTTCATTGAATGCTTAATGTTTAGCTCTTCAATGCTTTTTTGAACTATAACATTCATCTCTAATAAATTCTTAAGTTAATTCAAACTCCTAGGTGGTCACATTTGTTTAAATGTAAATATTACTTCTGTTCAGTTTACACCAGATATGGCTTGTTTAAAATCAAATTGATATCTACACAGCCTTTTACACTTATGCTTACTTCCATCTTTCAGAGAAGCAGACCTTGAGTGAGAAAGAGTGTACTAAAAAACTCCTTAGCTTATGCTTCCACTGTTCATGGTTTTGGTCCTGTGTCACAAATAACAATGACTACTGACTGGTAGCAGGGCCACTCTCATGAGTGAACACACTTAGAAAGCACAAAATACTATGTAAACATAGCCCTTGTTGCTGGAGATTATGTTCTTATTTCCTTCCCAGTTCCTTAGTTCCTGTAGTAAAAATGAAATGGTACCCTGGAAAACCACTGCTTACGGATCAATCGCTGCTGCTCTTCTGGTATTTTAAAAGGACAAATTATTTATTCCTTCCATTCTGAACCCTTTGCAGACCATGATTAAGATCTCCAAAGAACTCCCACCAGGCTCAGTTCCCTTGTGGGTTATCCTCCTGAGTATCTTCGCAGGACTCTTGATTCTTGCACTGCTTATATTTGCTTTGTGGAAGGTAAGCTGCACGTTCTTGTCTTCATGAAAGTAAACAACTATGCTTAAATTATCTGTCATTTCTTTCTCATGACTAGAACCTCACAGACAATAATACTATCTAATAAGTAGTGTGAAATCTTGTAGAAATGACAAAATAACTAATAACACTACATTTTTCTGATGTATAACAAGCAGTGCTATCTGATTGAAACCTGTATTGTCATTATGTTATGTAAAGAAAAATAAGAAGATATTTTAGTGTGAGTAAGGGCTTATCAAGGGATTTTTCTATTAGCTTTTGCTGTGGCCTTTGGTACCTGGGTTTTCTCTGTGTGCAAGGGATGTAGGCCTGTGGTGTAAGTCTTGCCACAAGTGGGCACTCTTCTCCACGCTAAATGTTTTGTTCATAATTGCATTAGAAGGTTACAGTTTATAAATTTCAATGTGCATAATATCTTGAAAATTTTGCCGTTATTAAATAAAGAATTATTTATTCAATTGAGTACCAAATATTATTGTTAAGCACTTTGATAATATGTGAGCATAACAATGATTCATCAATCGCTCTACTATATATTAACTCCTTTTGTCTGCTTTCATAACATATCTCTTTAGCTTTTCTCTTTCAGGAAAACCAATGTTTTAATTCAGTGATAAAATATTAAATAACTTTTTACAGTAGTGAAAGTATTAAAATAGTAATAAGAACCAGCACATGAATGTGACCATGAATGGTTATATCCCTTGAACAGCTCTTAGTCACTTTTTTCTTTTCTGCAGGCTGGATTTTTCAAAAGGCCACTAAAGAAGAAAATGGAGAAATGAGAAAAAAAAAAAAAAAAGGAAACTTTTGCTCAGGTCTGCCTCCAAAATGTTACTGTAAAATGATAAACTTAGATGCAGTAGTTACAATGCTTTCTAAATGCTGGTGCATTAAAAAAACCCCAAGAAACAGGAAAACAAGAAGCAAATCAAGCACGCATGCAAAGGAATGATGCAAAAAAACCAAACCAACCTTGCGGCATTTTGTGATCTTCAAGAATATCCTTTTAGGTGTTACTCATTTTTGAAGAGTAACTGAGTTCAAAGATTCTAACATTTTTTAATACAGAAAGTTTGTAATCATATTTTTATATACCTATGTATGTGGAACCATTTTTTCATTCCAAGTGACACAACAAGTCAGCTTGTACGTAGCAATCCCAGTCTTTTGTATCACCTTACAGTTTTCAAAAGGAAAAGGCATAGTTTTCAAAATTCCCTCCTTATGTCAGTTCTGTGGAAGCAGATTGTCAATTCACAAGGCAGAACATGCAGACTTTGAGAATGCACCAAATACTGTATGATAGCCGTTGCAATGGCAACTCAGAAGACAGAAGCACCTCCAGAATTTTGGGTGAAAATTAATGAATGCCATGGATTTCTCTTTCTGCTTATTTTGGGATGTTCAGCTCAACCTAGGATACTCCAAGAAAGACATTTTTATGGTCAAGTGGACCATAATGGATTGATCCATTAAATTACATAACTGTTTGAACTTGAAACATATTTTTGGCAGGCCTAAAAATGCACAAATCATTCAACCCCATCTGATTGCACACTGTACTCAAATAAGCAGAGGCACAATTGTATCTGCAAATTGAAATGTCCATATTTATGCAGAAAATGTTTAGAGGCACCCTGAAAGTTTGACTCTTGCTGTATATCTTGGAGTAGCCAGGAGGGTGCTTCATAAACTGTCACTGTAAATTTATTGTGTAGCTATTTAATCCAATGAGTTAAAAGTGTACAAAATTATAATTAACAAAAGAGCACAGATAGGAAATTCAGCACTGGCAAGCCTCTTCTAGTATTTTAAGTCACAGCTCATCTTTATTACTTATACATTTAAGAAGTGATGAAGAATTTGCATACTAAATAAGCACTTAACAAATGATGTTTATTTTGTGTCAAAGATTAAAAGTTTATATGAGAATACACTGAAATGTAGATAGTAAAAGGTTTCTTTAAGAATATTTTTTTTATCTCTATATAGATCATTCATTTTTCTCTTTTCTTTCATGCCCTTGTCTTCCTACCACGAGGATGTCTCTCTGGGGGCTCATGGCTGTGCCTTGACCTTGAGAGCTTCCTGTATTACTTGCAGCCACATGAAATTAACAGGAGAAGAAAGGAGGCCTACTGGCAAAGTGTGATGCTGCCTCAGCATGTGGTGACTCAGCATTGATTGCCACTAGATCAGAAAATGCTGAGAAGATGTTCTAAGTTCTAGAAGACATCATTTCTTGCAGAAAAGCTTTGCCTTGGCAAGGAAGTCAGGAAAATTTGTTCCTCCTCTTGGGACAAATGTCACCAAAATGTGAAAAAAAAAAAAATCTAAGCAGTTTCCCAAAATGTTTTTGCTTATCACTGTTGTTACAGTAATAGCTTAAAAAGGAGTAATAAACTATAGAAAGATTTATTTTTCAAGAAGAGAATATAGATTGGGTTGAACATGCTGGCAAGTACAACTCTGAAAGTGTGTCAGAAGGTGCTTCTTTGCTTGAAAGATGCTGTCACTCTTCAGTCCCTTCTATTTATCTCCAAAGTTAGAGAAAGTAGTTATTGGGAAAGGCTGACTTGTGTGAATGCAGTAAGTAGGATTAAGTTTGAAAGTGTGTGCAATTCCTGCCTGTGTCTGTGGGAAAGGTGGTTATTTCATAGCAGCACTCTGCTGAAGGTAGCAGTGTGACTCAGAGGAGAGGGCACAGCCCTCCGTGGGAACACTGTGGGTGGCTGTGCTTTGCAGAGCCTGGGAGAGCCACTGAGCCATGGACTTGGTTGTTGTGCTCATCTGCACAGCTGGAAATGCACCCAGTCTGAAGGGAAGTGAGTTCAGCTGCCCTGGTTCTGAGCACAGAAGGAAGACAGGAATGGAAGCAAAAAAGTGATGTAGAGAATTATGGATAGAATCCCTGCTGCATAAGTTGTGAAGGAAACCAAAAACCTATTTGTTGAACAGTGAAGATAAATTAATACTCACAGTGGTGTTTTCAGTCCCAAGGGAGATGTAGGTTTTATTTTAAGAAAATTATTTTGGTGATTTGTTTGAAAGATTTAAATGGCACTTGTCACCATAGCATTTGAATGCCTCAGAATTGTAACTTTTTTCCTTGCAGTATCTCTGAAAAGGCATAGCAGTGTTGTTAACCTCATACAGTTTCGTAAAGGAACAGAATTATGAAGGAATTGTGACTCACCTATGCACACTTAGAAAGTCTACGGTAGCAAAGGAAAATTGTATTGATTATTATTCATCCAGTTTGTTAACCATGAGGTCATTTTTCCTGGCTTCACAAAATTATTCACAAGTTGTGTAAGACACATGTAATTCTTATGCAGCATACTTTTAAGTGTTTCACTATTTAGTTATGATAAGCTGTTAACCAGAGCTTTTCTTTCTTTTCCATGACATTTCATATCTTATTTTAAAGCATCAGCCTAACTCAAAAGCATGTAAGTCAAAAGAACAGTCTATTTCCCTAGATAAAGACTATGCAAAAATAAATCAGTAGTATTTATCCATGTAGAGTATAAGATCAGTGTTTCACTTGTTTTAGACCTTCTTTGCACTGTAAAAACAGTAATAAGCTTCATATAACCACATTGCTTTCCTCTTTGTCATTATGCTTTCTCCCTTTTCACATTTTTCCTATGATCATATTTTCAATTATAATGTCTATTTAAAATGTAAGCATACATACATACATATAAGTATGTAAAGGGGATAGCACTATAGCACATTATTCTTACACGATTCTTAGCGATTCGTAAAATCGCTGTTTATATCCATACTAGTCTTTCCACACAGCACTGGAAGAGCAGTCTTTTACTGCTTTTCATGATATACAACAGAAAAAGCTACTGAAAGCAATATTGCAAACATCAGGAAAATCTCACTTAAATTTGGCAGGCACAAAAAGTATCAGAATATAATTTTATACCATGTAATCTGTTTTATTCCTAAAAATAGACACATTTAAAGTTGCAATGTGATTCTAATCTATAATAACTAATAAGATAAATATTTTTTATTGAAGTAAAAGTATGTAAAAATTAATAATAAATTGGGTGTATAGCCAGTGATTAAGCAACAAAAGCATTCTGGCCCACCCAGCTCAGTTCCTAGCTTCAGGACTGAAGTAGGTAACAGTGGGAATGGACAAGCTACTTTCCTATAAGGTAGAAATTCTCTGGAAAGGAGCAAGAGCTTTAAATGGTCACTCCTGCTTCAATCTCAGGTTGTTCTAGAGATTGCCGATCCCATACATAATTTTAGAAGACTTAGGAAACAGCATCTGGATTAGAGCAAACTCCTCGGGCAGCGGCTTTGCTCCCTGGGCAGTTCCTCTGCTTGTCTGGTTTCACCCTTAGTCGTTCCTATGAGCCATTAGTACAGACACAACCCACCTACCCCGACCCCTTACCTGGGCCCTTAGGTACACATCCTGTGCTGAGTCATTTGGAGCATGATGTTCCTCTTCTTCAGAGCTTGAGTCAGGGGAACCCACCTGAAACTGAAGCCAAGGGTTTTCATCTCACCTGGCACCAAAAGGCTGGAGTTAGGGTCATACTCATGTAATGAATACCATATAGTCTAACTGGTTAGTTTCTTGTATTGACTATTGTATAGATAATGACCCATTCAAAAACAAAAGCTGAGAAGATAATCAGAATTTACTGCTCTTAACTATACCACTTAGCAGGAATAAAAGGGGATTTACATACTTTTTAAGAAAATCACAACATTCTGCACAGCATTTTCTTTTTCCTGTAAAAATATTCCATATGCTTTATTGATTAAAAAAAATTAAGAGTGTAACAAGTCTCCTGTGTAGTTTGTTTGCTTTTCACTGATATAAGAATAATATAAAGGCATCTCAGTGCCTAAAAAAAATTTCATCTACCTGTCAATAGAAAGGCATTGTAGAAGCATTCATGCACAGAGCAACATCAAGGAAAGCTTCAATGTGGTCAAGCTGTAAGAAATACATTGTCAATAGATGTATGGACTTTGTGCTTATATCCACATTTGAAAGCTTTTCAGAGGATCATATGACTTCCTGTCACAGAGTTGTTTCCATGACCCTGAGGAAAAGTTGAAGACACATTCATTCATCTAACCATTCTTCCTGTCCAGCAATTCTGTACTACTTATTCCTGTAACCCAAATAGTTCGTGGTCTTGCGTAATATAAATGATTCACATTAACTTCCTTAAACTTAGTAAACATTTTTATCAAAACTTCCTAGAAGACAAAGATTACACTTTTTGTGTCACAGCTTTTAGAAAACATTGCAAAACATGTAATAATTATTATCTCATCAGAGACTACTTTGATGCTTAATCACATTTCTCTAATAGCAACATCCTGTCTAGTCATGGGGGAGTGCTTAACAAATTAACTACTCGGTATTTATCTGGTCATTAAGAGTTTGCTGGACATTTTCCATGGGAGCATTTCTATGAAAATGAGGAAAAAAATCCATTTCTATTTGTCTTAGTTTGAAAGGCA